>JAOWBW010000425.1:815309-1090012 GCA_026119855.1 Campanula takesimana | reverse complement strand
CTTAACAAAATTCATCCTTTTGAACTTTGCTGCCTTGCTGCCACTTGCGGTCGACGGGCTTCCTTGCGGTCGTCATCTTCCTTGGTGCGGTCGATTGACCTCGCGGCAGATAATGCGGTAGGAGCGCCATCTACCTTGCTAGAGGAAGCCTCTGCGGTAGGTTCATCCATGGCATACCTTTCATCTTTGCCTTGCCAGTTTGTTTCTTAGGGTAGACATAGTTGAACTCTAGTTTCTTTTTGGTTCTTGTCCACACCTTTGAAACATGATGTTTAGCCTTTGACCCTTCCAAAGTTTGCGGGGTAAATTTCTCATCTCTTTACAACAAGATGCACATTTAAAGTTGTCATTAGTTGTGAAATCCTAAGCCTTCCTTATCCCACTAGGCTTTTTGGGATTCCTAAGATTTGTTCCATAGTGACACGAGAATTGGTCCACTCAGTGGATCTTTTTCAAGTCATTTATTTCAGCAACCAATTCATCGTTTTAACTTTAAATATAGCATTTTGTTCTTCTAAGAACGGTTTCGATCAGTAAGAGGAGTCATGCTCTTGATCTGCTCCTTAAGGAGGGTGATTTCAGATCTTAGTAGGATTTTCTCGGTCTTGAGCTGGGAAATTTCTTCAGTTGAAAGTGCTAAAAGCTTCCTTCATGCCAGAAAACTTACTAATTACCTGTTCAGCTTTTGCAAACATCTTTTCTTGTTCATCGGAGAAATGTCAAACTTGACTTGAGGTGTGGTAGACAGAACTTCCTTCACTTTGGGGTTTAGTAGAGCCTTCTTTGCTGCACTAACATCACATCTTGAAAATAGAGATCACCATTCTTTTGAACCGGAGTTAGGAATCCTTTTTCAGCAAGTTCATCGGCCGTATACTTATCCGTTTAGGTTTGGCATTTGGTGAGCGACGAATTTTATTATCATCCTCATCATCGGACTGAACGACCAAACAATGTGACCTTCAAATCTTCATCACTTTCATCAGAGTCTGACTCTATCCATGTAGCTAACTCTTTTGAGGTAGAGTCTTCTTCAGCCATCATTCCCTTTTTCTTTGAATACCTTGAGTAAAGTTACTTTTCTTCTTCATATACTCATATTTGGGAATTGGACATTCTGATGCGAAGTGACCTGGTTTTCCTGCAATTAAAACAAACAAGATCTTCTTTCTTCTTGGAGAAGTTGAAGTTCTCTTTCTTCTTAAGGGCTGCTCCTTGAAAACCTTGTTGGAGCTTTGCTTGTTGATCCGGGTCTTGCTGTCTTTCTGAACTTTTGGAATCTTTTCACGAACATAGCAAATCATCATCATCCATATCAAGTAAATCTGATGTGGAGATTTTTGGATCTTCTTCCTCGATAACTTCTTCCTTTTGAGCAACCAACGATAAGCTCTTTGTTTTTCCTCCATTTCAGCAATGTTGTTAAGCTTGATATCAAAGACCTTGAGGTTGGCATAGAGGCTTCTAAGAGACATGTCATCTAGTAACTTGGTATCTTCAAGAGTGTTTCCTTTGTGTAGATATTGCGAACCAAGAGCGGCAAGAAAATTAACATTAATTTCTTTCTTGGTAAGCTTCTTTCCGAGTGCTGTATAAGTACTACGATCTCACAATAACGATCATAAGTGGCTCTTAGAGATTCACCGGGGATCTTAGCAAAGTGTGTTGAATCTTCTTGAATTGCAAACTTTTTGCTTTCCTTGCAAGCTTGATCTCCTTCGATGTAATCTTCAATTGCATCCAAAGTTCTTTTGCAGTAGAACTTCCATGATCTGTCGACGCTGTGACGTACTCAAGGTACTTAGAAGTATACTTTTTGCTTTCACATCCATTCCAACCAGTCTTTTCTCTTCATCGGTCCATTCAGCTTTTGGTTTCTTGATAGTCGGATTTGCACCATTGGTTTCTTGGATCCGGATTATCTTTCATTGGGAAGTATGTCCAATGGTTAGACAATCACCAAGTTGCTCGTCATGGAGTAGAACTGAGTTAGAATGCTGTGCTTCCATACGTCAAAATTATCTTCGTCGAAACTGGAACGTGAGTGAAGTTAACCGTTGCCATAGTTTTCTGACTTGCCATTTTGAATCGGCACCCAAGCTGTTAAGCTTGAAAAACAGAAGTTTTATAAAGGTGTTTGCTCTGATACCACTTGTTGGTCCCAGAGACACAACAAGGGTATGAAAAAGGCTAGAGGGGGGGGTGAATAGCCTATTTAAAATTTCAACCCTTTTTCAAAATTTCAACCTTTATGCTTACACTGAGTTTTGCGGTAGATAAAAACCACACGGTCAAGTATAAAATGCACAGCGGAAGTTTTCGTTGAAACAAGTTAAGAGTTGGTTTTGATAAGTTCAATGCGTTAGGTTGTTTTTGCGGTAGGTAGTGCGGTAGATGTATATGCGGTAGGTAGTAGTGCGGTAGGTTAGGTGAGGTAGGTTGAAAGATTGAAAATTTGTGTCTTGGAGATTTTTGGCAAATAATAAGTTAGTCAGATTTTAACTTATGCAATGAGGTAGACAAACAAACAACAATTCACACTTTGTTCTTAAATCTGAAAGATCAAACACTAAAGACAAACAAATTAATATGAACAAGTGAAGAGCAATATGAACAAGTGAACAATAAGTAAATTTGCAGAAGGTAAATGCAGTAAGTAAATGACACAATGATTTGGAAAGGTTCGATCTGTTAAAAGATCTACGTCCTTTACCAAGATGGTCAGTCTTGGATTTTGAATGGAGGATGTATTAATTCTCTTGAGTACAGATTACAAGATGAAGAACTGAATTAACTCCTATTTTCTATGAAGAACAATCCTAGACTTAGACCAGTGTATCCCTAATGATTCAATCTATGTGATTGATCAATCGGGGTGAGTGTGTGTGTAAGAATCAAGAGCTCTTTGAAATCTATATGATTTTAGAGCCTAATGAATCTTGTGTTGAGAGGCTTGAGATTTGATCTTGAAGGTTGCTGGAGATTTGTTGAAGACTTGAAGGTTGAGTGCTTGAAGATTCAAAGGATTTTGGAAATCTTGAGTATGATCTTCAATCACCAAGAATTTCAACAGCAATTTCTCTCTTAGAATCTCAGCTTATCTTTCAATGAAGAATTCAAGTCTATTTATAGCCTTGATGGAGAAACTAGCCGTTAGAAATACTTGGGGTCCAAGTTGAAGGACAATGAGCTGTTGAAATCTAATTGGAGCTCAGTCTGAGTTGTCCTTTTGTTGCAGAGTCATGGTGGTCCAACTGTACTATGATGACATTTGTATTCAAATTTGAAATTTGAATTTGCAACGTTCAAAACTAACCAAGGTAAAGACACAAGTGTGACCATGGTTAAGTTTGAACCATCTTGAGTTTCTTCAACCATGGTTCCATGCGGTAGAGATTCACGCGGTAGGATGAAACCATGCGGCAAGGTTATCTGCGGCAAGCATAGAGAATGCGGCACCTTGGTTATGCGGTAGGTTACATGCGGTAGGCAATGGACCTACCTCATTTTTCCAGACTTAGAAAATTTCCAGCCTATCAATCTAAAGCCTATACTATCAAGGTGGACTATTCTAAGAATGAAGTTTTAAACACTTCTTACAATATATCCTAAAGTCCACAAAAGATAAAAATTAGGTTATGGGATCAATCAAATCTAGGTATAGGAGTGGTTTATAATAAGCATACCCAACACTATGCTTGCGATGTTTTGTTTGCGCATTTATTGCCGACTCAAATGCGCTACATTTCGTGTTTCAAAGCCACTTCCTACCATTCAGGGGTTTACTAAAGCCCATTTTTGAGCCGTGTCCAAGTTTACTTGGAGGAGCATTTGCACATCACATGTTATAGTTTCCAAGGACATTCACTGGAGATTTGGTTCGGGATTGACAATCATTATTCGAGATATGTTAGGTTATTCATATGTAGATCTTATTGCAATTTTTACATTTCGGACGAGCTTCCGTCATTTATGGAACGCCGTCTTCTTAAACATTATTAATGCAATTATGCGTTGTTTGCTTTAAAAAAAAATAAAAAAAATATTCCATCGTAGTGTTTGCTACCAACTTGTAGATAGAAGAGGGAACTTATCCACCTAATTGTCATTATGCTTAGTCAAACATGCCTTAAACTTTATTGAATTTGATTATAATCAAGTGTATCTAACATCATTCCATTATATTGCCTTTGTGATCTAATCACCAATCTAAATCATTTTATTTTTTTGATAATGTCCACGCCAGAATGAGGCGATGAGAGGAATCGACCCTAGCACTCACCGAGTGTGAGGCTTGACCTTACCACTGGGTCACTCCTTTGGGGACAATCTAAATCATTGTTCAAACATGTAAAGGTATGATTTCGAAAATAGATATCAACCTCAAATAAGCAATAAATAACTAGTCTTCTAACTCGGTTCATAAATGCAAAGATATGATTTTGACCCTTTTACGTTAATCTCTTCACTCTATAACATATTTACTCTATAATAAATGTCACAATTTTTTTATTTTTTTTTTTTTTTTTTTTTGTTTTGCGTCTTAAATGAATATCTCGTTTCAAATAAAAAATACTCCCTCCGTCTCAAAATAGATGTCGTTTTGAAGTATTTCACGCATATTAAGAAATGAAATTAATGCATGTGAAGAAGTCTCAAATACCCCTAAAGTAATTCAACTACCCAGGTAATTAAATGATTAGGTAAGAGATAGTTCACTATCATTATTAAGGGTATAATTGGTATTCACAACAATAAAAAAAAAACTTTGAAAATAGTGAAACGACAAATATTTTGAGACAAAAATTAACTTCTCAAACGACATCTATTTTTAAACGAGGGAGTACATTTTACAGTGCAATTTTATCACTATACAAGGTAATACACAAATTAATAAAGCACATCACTTACCAATGTTGATGAGATTTATTATGAAACTTCATAACAGAATTGACGGCATGATTTGGAAGTTATTTTTGCAATCTATATATATATATAATATATATATATTATATATATATAGTATATATATATATTAAAGTTGGTGAGGAGAGCAATGATGTTGTCACATAGACAAATTTAGAGAAAAGTTGCATTTGGTGTTGCCACATCATTACCACTCTTATAAATAAGAGACTTTTCAAATTCTTTTTCTTAGCTAATAGTATTAGCTAATAGTATTAGTTATTATATAGGCATCTATTATAGTTAACTACTATAGTAACTAATACTTATAATAGTAATAGTTACTATTATAATAGGTAACTCTTATAGTAACTAATACTTATAATAGTAATAGTTACTATAATAATATGTAACTATAATAGTTAACTATTATAGTTAACTATTACTCCCTACGTCTCAGAGTAAGAGTCATACTTTCTTTTTGGTACATCCCAAAGTAAAAGTCTTTTTTCCAAAAATAGGAAAGAATATTTACAATTCATCTCACTCATTCTCTCTCATACTTTACTTTTATACTCACAAAACCATAAACGTTTTTATTCCATCCCACTCATTATTTCTCCTAATTTACTTTTACACTCACAACACTTACTTACTTCCATCATTTCTTAATCTCCGTGCAAATGAGAGGTCGGACTCTTACTTCGGGACAGAGGGAGTAATATTTAACTATTATAACAAACTAATACTATTAATAGTATTAATTAATTATAATAGTTAAATATAATTGTTAACCATAATAGTTAATATATAAGTTAATTATTATTAATAATAGTATTAGTTAATCATAATTGTTACAATATATATTAACTTACTATTAATTATATTATTTAATCATAATAGTTACTATACTCCCTCCGTTTCATGTGAATTAAGACCAAAATTTTTGGAACACAAACCAAGGAAAAGTAAGAGAGAGAAATAGGGGGAGGAGGTGTTTGTGAGTGTGAAAATTAAATATGAGAGAGAATGAGTGGGAGGAATAGTAAGTTGATTGGTGTATGTGAGTGTAAAAGGAAAAGAGGAGAGAGAATGAGTGAGAAATAGTAAAGATTCTTTGCCATTTTAGGCAGTCTCAATTGATGTGGAACGGACGAAAAAGGAAATAAGTCTCAATTCACATGAAACGGAGAGAGTATATGTTAACTATTACTTTTAATACCATTAAGTTTTTTGAAATATTCATACAGCAAACTTAAATGTACTTCTAAATTAATTAAAAAACATATTTATTACAACTGTATAACCAAAGCTATGAAAATGTTTTGATTAATTTAAAATATACATATATTTTCAAATAAAATTATTATGTTAATTTATCAATTAAAAACATCAAAAAATAAAAATACAAAAACATTAACGGAATAGATTCCCGTGCGGAGCACGGGTTACCTACTAGTATATATCATGTTAGTCATAAGCCCAAATTTAATTATGATTAGATAAATGTAAAATGATTTGAAGTTTTATCATTTTTTGAAAACTTGCGTCAAGGAACAAGTTTGACATACAGACAAGTGCATTTTTGGTGATCAAAATAAAGAAAAATAAAAGATCAAACAACTTAATATTTTGGTCTACAAACAAACCAAAAAGATAATTCATTTTCTAACATATCAAAATAAACACTCATTTTCAAAATGATTGTTTTTTTTCATTATGTTTAATTGGTAATCAATTTTCATTGCCAATTTACACCCACAGCAACAAAATCAATGTTTATGATCAGAGTTCAATGTCATGACAGCTTGGCCTATGCGTTTAGGAATTACTCTATAAATCTCGATAACAAAAACCAAACTCGAGTAAAATCAACTAGTACGCTTAAGTGTTGCTTCTTTCGTCTCGTTGTTTTGCTGCATCAAACAGATATATTAAACATTGGATTCTTTCTAAATTAACATTTCATATTTTGCAAGTTAGCCGTATTGAATTAAGGCTCCGTTTGTTTCGCGTAAAACAATTTCCGGAAAATGATTTCCCGTAAAATGTTTTCCGGAGAATGAAAATTTTTTCCGGAAAATGACATAAACATGTTTTTGGTTGTTTGGTAAATCTAAGGAAATGTTTTCCGGAAAATATTTTCATATGAAAATAATAATAATTTAATATGAGGAAAAGAATAATTATGAGAAAAAATTGAATGTGGGTGGAGATTTTGGGTTGGGGTGGGGATGGGTGGTTGTGGGGGGGTGGGGTGGGGTGGGTGGGTGGGTAGGGGATGGGTGGGGTAGGTGGGGGTGGGGAGGTGTTCAAAAATAATTTTAATATGAGTTATTTTTTTTATTTTTTTTGGGGGGTGGGTGGGTGGTGGGGGTAGTAGGGTAGTTGGGGGGGTGGAGGTGTTCTTTTTTGTTTTTTAAATGAGTGTGACGAAGTTTTTTTTTTTTGTGGGGTAGGGGGGTGGGTGGGTGGGGTGGTGGGGTAGGGTGGGGTGGGGTGCTGGGGTAGTTGGGGCTGGTGGAGAATGGAGATGTTCATTTTTTTTTTAATATGAGTGAAAAGAAGTTTTTTTTTTTTTTTTTTTTGGGTGGGGTGGGGTAGGGTGGGGGGTGGGGTGGGTGGTGGGGTAGTTGGGGGTGGTGGAGATGTTCATTTTTTTTTTAATATGAGTGAAAAGAATTTTTATTTTTTTTGTGGGGTGGGTGGGGTGGGTGGGTGCCTGAGGTAGTTGGGGGTGGTGGAGATGTTCAATTTTTTTTTTTTAATGAGTGAAAAGAAGTTTTTTTTTTTTTTTGGGTGGGGTGGTGGGGTGGGTGCTGGGGTAGTTGGAGTGGGTGGAGATATTCATTTTTTTTTAAATATGAGTTAAAAGTTTTTTTTTTTTGGGTGGGGTGGGGGTAGGGTGGGGTGGGGTGGGGTGCTGGGGTAGGGTGGGGGTGGGTGCTGGGGTAGTTGGTGGGGGTGGATAGGATGGATGAAGAGGTGGTGTTAGAGGTGTAGTGGGTAGGGTGGGGTTTATGGAGAGTTGGGTGTGAGTGAGAGAGTTAACATTTTCCGGAAAATGATTTACTTAGTAAAAATCCGTAAGTCATTTTACTTAGAAAAGAGGGAAAACCATTTTCTGGAAAATATTTCCTCATTTTCCGGTGCGTAACAAACACCGGAAAATGGGGAAAACATTTTCCGGAAGTTATTTTACGCGAAACAAACGGAGCCTAAGAATTCTCAATTTATACACACATGACAACACGACTCCTCTAGAAATGTGAAATCCATAAAATTATTAAGCCAATCACAATTATAAGCAACTTTATTATTATTTAAGAGCAATGCTAGGGGCACAAAAGAAGTCCACAAAATGATGGATATAAAATAAGATGACGATATTGTTGGAACAATTCTTTATATCCCTGAATGTCACGCTCATTTTCAGAATAAGAATGAGGAAGAAGATGAAGGCGGAAGCGAAATAATACCTGTTGAATCCATTACAGATGTTGTAGGGAGAATAAGAAGAAGAAGAAGAAGAATTAAGGGGACGGAGTTCTTCTAAATGATTGTGCCTTTTCTCTCTAATGTCTCTAGCAATATGAAGATTATTTAGGAGAGAAAATAAAATGAATGGAGTGATTTCTAGGTTGATGGAGAACCCTTTATATATGAAACCAAAAAGCACCTCATTTAGGGACTACACCCTTTCAACCTTTAGTGATGTTAAATTACCACTTTGCCCATCAAAAATAGGTAATATTACATCCAGGAATTCTACACATTATATTAATTCACTACACTTTATATTAACATTATAGGTATGATTTCATGTATAGAATTACTAAATGACTTGTGTTGCAAGCCATGTTCTTACAATCTCCCACTTGGGTTGCAAAACAAAGTCTTTCCTTTCAAACCATAAATATAACACAAATGACAACCCTTATGTGCGCACTTTATTGTCATCTATAACAATCTCGTCCATTAGTCATCCAAGTACAAGGACTAAAGGGGCAGTCGTTGTAATTGATTCGCAACTAAACCCACAGTAATCACGTATACAAATCCAACTAAATGACATAGATTAAAAGTGTAGATGTGTAGCATGGAATAATGAATATATACATATTCTTCCAACTAGTCCAACTTAACCAAATGAGATCAAAACTTTAAATAAGAGAACAATTAATGAAATAACAATACAAACTCTCACTATATTAAATGTTATCAAAATTGTTACACCCATATGAGCAACATGCTCGTGAAACACTGAAGATGATAACGCTTTCATAAATGGATCCTCTAAAATGGAGTTTGTTTCTATATGTTGTATTTCTATTTGTTCATTTTCCTTTACAACAAGAAACTTAATGTCTATATCCTTCAGACTTTGATGAACTCTTGTTGTTATAAGACTACCGTCCGATTGGCACCATAAAACTTAAGCGGTCTTTCGACACTTATTGACAATTCGCAGTCCTTTTAATAAACTTATGCAGCCATATAATTTAACTAATGTCGGAATACCTAATGATCTCAAGATGACCCGATTTTAAAATATAGGCAAGTAGTTTTTAGTGTTTTGTAAATACTTTTATCATTCTTTTGGCTGCTACTTAATGTTCTCTCCCGGAGTGCTTTGGTATTGACCAAGCATCCCAACATTAAATGTAAGACTTACGCATACATTAAGCTTCTTACTACTGATGCAAAGAGGGTTATTTTCTATATACTTGGATTCATAATTAACTTTAGGACACTGTTTGAGACGAAGCATGTCTCCTTTAAAATTAGGGGTGTCAAGTGGTTTATAGTTTTGCATGCTATACCTTTTGTAATACCTTTTCTATATAGGCCTTATGTGATAATCCCAAAATACTCCGTGAATACTCACAGTGAACTTGGATTCCTAATACAAAAAGATGCCTCACCAAAAATTTTCATTCAAAGAAATTTCTTAGTTTCCTTATTAAGGTTTAAAACATTACTAGCAAGCAAATATTACCCACATATAAGACCAAAATTATAATTTTTACTCCCACTAAACTTATGGTATACACAATATTTATCAAGATTCATTTCAAAACCAAATGAAAGAATAACTTGATTAATCTTTAAATACTATTAATGAGAAGTTTGCTTAAGTCATAAATGAATTTCTCCATATAGATAGTTTCCTCAATGTCTCCATTAAAAAAAGTTTTCTTAATATTCATTTGATGAAGCTTAAGGCACAAATTGCTACTAGTGCCATAATGATTTTAAAAGAGTTTTTAGAAGATACCGGGAAATGTTTCTTTCTTGATAATTAATGCCTTTCTTATGAGTTGAAAATTCTTTAGCAACTAGATGGGTCTTTATATCTTTCAACATTACTTTTGTGAATCCTTTTAGGTTTTAGAAACCCATTTATAGGTTTCACATCTTTAGGTAATGTAAAAGATCCCAAAAGTTGTTATCTTTCAAAGATTTCAACTCTTTATATATGGTATTAATCTACTTATGAGAATTAGGACTATTAATGGCTTTATGGTATATGAATGGCTCATCTCCCACTAAACCTATGTGTCCTTAATTTCTCGGTAAGATACATCTCATAATTATCCGGTATTGCAATCCTTCTTACTCTACTGTATCTCTTTAAGGGCACCGGTTCTTACTAATTCTGAGGTTGTTGAATTTCCTTCTTATGATCAACATTTTCATGTTGTTCAATATTTATAGGGAAACCATATTTATTTTGAATTGTATGTTCTTCTTGAATATCAAGTACAAAATTTGAAATCCAATTGGAACTTATAGAAGAGGTGAAGAAATGGATGCCTCTTCTTTTCCAAATTCAAAATATTACACCTAATCTCCCACTAAATTCAACATCCTCAAAGAACCTAGCTTTTCTCGTTTCAAAATGTTCAAATTTTTGGGTTGTAAAATTTATATATCCCTTATATCTTTCGGCTTACCTCATGAATAACTACTAACAATCTTATGTCTAACTTGCCCTTAGTAGACTTATAATGTCTACCCTTATGTTAGACAACCCCATAAATGAAGATGATTTAAGGACGTGTTCCTTACTCGTCCCAAAATCATAAAGGGTTTTTATTAGTAGCTTAGAGGGAGCTTTAATGAGAATAAGGGCTGCGGTTTTAATGTATCGCCCATAATGAGTGAGGTAAAAGAAGCACAAAACATGCTTATTACCATTTCCTTAAGGACTTTATCATGTCTCTTGTGTACATCATTCATGCTAGGCGTACCCGGCTTAATGTAGATGGAGACAATCCCACACTCTTCAAAATAGCGAGTAAAAAGGACCTAGACGTTGTTTCCTTTAACAATCATTCCAACCATGATATACTCTATCATGATTAGACCTAATGTTCTTAATAGTCTTTCAAAGTTGATTTTCTACTTTGACCTCATAAGACTTGAAAACGTCCATAACTTGAGTCTTTGCATGAAGTAATAAATGCATTCATATTGAGAGTAGTCATTTATAAACGTAATAACTATTGTTGACCTTTCCACGAAGGAATAATGAATGGCCCACAATGTTCATATGTATTAGTTTTAAAGACACTTGATACTCTCGAGAATACTATTCTTTTAATGTTTGTAAATTTCCTTTAAGGCATTTAATGCAAAAGTATTTTCCAAAATATCAAGTTTGTTTAAGATTTTCTTTAACATAAGCTTATCAATTTTCCTCTTGGAAATATGACCCAAATGCCTATGCCTTAATGAAAAATAAAATAAAATTTACTTGATAACTTTTGCTTTCTAGTTTTGGTTTCATTATTAAGGGACACATTTATTGTTTGAATAATGTCAAGTGAAGAAATAATACTTGACAAAGTACTAGTGCCAACAACCTTTGGAATTAAAATAGAGATCACACTTATTATTAATGAACAAGAGTGACCTTCCTTGTCCAATATTGTGATAAATATCATAATTCCATTTAAATGATGGTACAATAAATATATTATTTAATACAAAATAATACTTAGTACTTAACAATAATTTAAATGATCCTTATGCCTATAACTCTAACCGGATTCCTAGTTTCCATATAGATGAATTTCTTCATCTTTACTAGGTCTTCGGTAATTTAGGCAATCCTACTTGAACATCCTTATGTGATTGGTTGCACCAAAATCCAATCACCATGTAAATATATGAACTGAAACCAAATTAGTCTTAATACAATACAAACAAGACCAAATGATATACCTCTCACGCCAAGCATGAGACTTAGGATAATCGAACTTCATGTTAGTAAGGTCCTTGCAAAAGAAACATTTCTTTTCTTTATGATCATGAGATGATCCCTTAAGCTTCTTTTTACTTGCAACCACAGTTTCTTTCCCTCTCCTCTTTGTCCCATGAGAAGAGGTAGATGCCAAACGTTCCTCAAGCATATCAAGTAATGTTTTAGCATCAATATCCTTGCAGATACCGGTCAAAATGGTCTCCGGGACAACTATATTCATGATCATTAGGCTCACACGATTGGAGCGTTTCCACTTCTCCTCATTTAAGCAATCTTCATGAGTGCTTTCATTAGAGAGAGGAAGAGGAAACGGCTCCCTTAATGCATGATCTATGTCCATATAGCCTAAGATCATCATCAATTTATTTTTCCAAGTTTTAAAATTAGTCCCATTAAGCATCAGTAAGGTACTCATATCAGTAATCACGGATGAAGCTATAAGTAAATCTGTTAAAATTTCGAGAACAAGAATGAATACAAAACATGTATAAGATACTACATAATGAAAAATGATTAATTATATCAACGAAATCCATCAACAAGACAATCAACATGACATCAAAACTAATCTTTGGATTGCGAGTTGACTCATAAATGATTGCTTTAGGTAACAAGTAATTTGAACTTATATTTTAATAAATACTTAATCTTCCTTTGGGCCGACATAAGCATATAAGAAAATAACCTAATGTTCATTTTACTTGTTACCACATGAATGCCCAAGTTTAGTCAAATGTCAAGATCTTCTTTGGAAAATTCAAGCCATTCACATATCAACTCAAACATCCAACACTTTACAATTTTAGGGTTTAAATAACATAAATCACTTAGGCGACAATATTATTTAAACAATGAATAAAATTATCAAAGCATATAATTAATCAAAAACTTTAAGGTTTGAAAATAATTATGGTTTTGTTCAAAAGGGGAAATAAAATTGTGCAACATCTTGAAAAAGGCAAAAATTATGTGAATAGTGAATATGCGCGACCGGGCAATGCCTAATACCCGACCGGGCAACATACAATGCCCGACCGGGCGGAACCAAAGACCCGACCGGGCAAACACATTTAGTCCAACCGGGTGGAACATAAGACCCGACCGGGCGGAATATAATACCCGACCGGGCTAAAGCCACCGTTTCATGCATTTTTGCTGCACTTTTTCCATATTTTGTCCCAAAAAGCATGAATAACAAGTAGATCCACATGGTATGTACTTAAAACATAAAACCATGTTATTTAGGATAATCTTGCTTTTAAAATTAATGGAATCAAGTAAGTAGATCCACATGGTATGTACTTAAAATATAAAACCATGTTATGAAGAGATAGTCTAACTTGAACCATTTTAATTTAATGAACAAAACACTTTCAAACCATTTTCTGAATTTTAGATGATGATTATCAGTACTCTATGAACGAATTAGAGTCCCTAATCAACATTAAAACTTAATGATTCAACAGGGAAAATGAATCAAATTGAAAGCACAAAACTTTCTCAAAGAAGAACCCAAACTTAAACCAAAATGAACGGGGCTCTGATACCAATTGTTGGAACAATTCTTTATATCTCTGAATGCCACGCTCATTTTCAGAATAAGAATGAGGAAGAAGATGAAGGCGGAAGCGAAATAATACATGTTGAATCCATTACAGATGTTGTAGGGAGAATAAGAAGAAGAAGAAGAATTAAGGGGACGGAGTTCTTCTAAATGATTGTGCCTTTTCTCTCTAATGTCTCTAGCAATATGAAGATTATTTAGGAGAGAAAATAAAATGAATGGAGTGATTTCTAGGGTTGATGGAGAACCCTTTATATATGAAACCAAAAGGCACCTCATTTAGGGACTACACCCTTTCAACCTTTAGTGATGTTAAATTACCACTTTGCCCATCAAAAATAGGTAATATTACATCCAGGAATTCTACACATTATATTAATTCACTACACTTTATATTAACATTATAGGTATGATTTCATGTATGGAATTACTAAATGACTTGTGTTGCAAGTTATGTTCTTACAGATATTTTATTGGTTGCATTGATTGTGGACCCGCCACACTCTAATTATAAAAGCACCAATAAAGTCTTGATACATCATTTTGTGAGCCAAATTTTGTAAGACTTTTTTATGACTTTATATTTACCCATTATTTAATCACAGTTTGACATTCATTAATTTTTGTATTTCCTCTCTTTCTGTGCCCATTTTGTTATATACAAATAATTTGTGCTAGCCTAATAGAGGTAGAAGTTTACGTACGTTGATCCAATTTTGGAGATGGGTTTGCTTAATTAAAATGCAAATTAATTAAATAATTAACTATTAATGAATTAAGTCATTTTAATAATAATGACAACCAAGCACGAGCTGTGTATGGTTGACAATTCAATCTCACAAAAATAGGGTAGATAAGAATTTATGTGTAAATGTAAATGTTATTTAAAATATTGTTGTAAAATTAGACGATGAATTGAATTTAAACTGTAGAGTACTTAGAGTACCACTGGCCAGCTAGGAACTTGGTCTAGTTGAGGTGTGTTTTCCTCTAAATGTTTTGCCTTTTAACTCTTCTTTATTTACTAGTTTTATTCAGTTGTACGTGTTAATAAATCAATACTCTTTTCGTCTCATTAAAAATATCATATTTTTCCACCTTAAAATTGTTATATGTAGTAGTATTCACATATAATTTCTCTTCTCTCACATTGAGTTTGTAAGCAACTTTCTTCTTTATCCTTTATACAAAAGTTTTGTTGTCATCTTTCTCTTTTTTCATTGTGTCTCTTTTATCCCACATGGGATTCCTATCTAAATCTTGGAGCTAAACTTACTATATCATAACTAAGTTGAAGAGTTCCTAGTAGCTTACTTGGGTTTCCCATTATTATTATGGGAGAATACCAAGTATGGCTTTGAGTTTTGAGTATTATATATTTATATATATATATATATAAAAATATATGAAATTAAGAATTAATTAATTTAAATATTAATTAGTGTTAAGCCGACTGGTTTCGGTAAAGGGTGGGATGTTTAAGTTCGGTTGCGACTCACCGAGTGGTCACGAGTGTGACTGTTCATTGAGACGTACCACTTGGAGTGTATCGGTTTGCCTCGGCTGCCACTATAAAAAGGGACAGCCTCATCTGAAAACATTTATTGAAAAAACATCCTGAGTCTTCTTTCTTTTACTAAAATTATTTCCTTCGAGTAAACAGTTAAAGCTTCGATATTATTGTTCCGTAATTATTCAAGGGAGTCTACCTTTGAATAGAGTGCGTAAGTTTTGTATCCTGGAGGTGAAATTCGTTGAGAACCATTACACCATAGTAGGACGGATTAAATACCTTAAAGATAACATCTTTTGGTGTGCCTAATGTAACGCCCATCCTTAATCTCGTTAAATATTTGACTTATTTGTTAAATTCTTGACATGCTTGTTAAATTCTTGACTAGCATATTTATATGCTATTTTATTTGAGTTAATTATTTAATTACTTTAGAAAATTAAGGTGGTTAAATGTCAAAGTTGAAAGTTTAGGGGCCTTTTTGTCAAAGTTAGAACTTGAGGGACCTAGGTGTCATTGTTGGAAACTTGCAAGTATATCAAGTTGCTTTCTCCTCAGAGAAAGCATTCTCAAACTTTCTTCTCGTACTTTCTCTCTGTTTCATAAAGAAGGTTTAGGATTCTCCCTATTCTCGACTCCTCGAGCTTAATTATCTCTCTGTTCGTGATTTCGGTCCCGGATAAATATTCGTGGCGTTGAATAGAGCGTTCCAGGCCGATCAGAAATTTATTTGGGTCAACTTGATTTTTGACTAGGTAAGTTATTGACTCCCCCTTACTTGTAATAACATGCATATATGTTATTCCCGCTACTTGTTCTTGTTAAAATTGTGTTTTGGGTAATTTTTGTGATACTTGTAAAATTGGGACGAAGGGAGTATTTCTTGGTACAGAGACATGCTAAATGGGTTTGTAAATATATAAGAAATTTATACTCCTATTCGTGAGACGGTAAAATAGTAACTTGATTTAAATATTATTAGAAAAATCGTACCATTATTTGTGGTACGGGGAAATGAATGGAAGTATCCCTAGATGGGTATATTAGTATAAAATAAAATTGTACTTATACTTTTGGGGTCGGTGAAATATTAAATTGGAATAAAAGGAAATTGTCCTATTATTTAGGGGACGGTAAAAGAAATGATTTGAGCCTGAAATAATGTTTTGGGTATTGCCTAAGAGTTAATAAAAGTTACTCCTACGCTTGGGACGGGAAATTTCTTAACCTGGGAAAGAAATAAAAATTTAGCATTTTGGTACTTTGTGCGACCGCACAAAAACCTTGGGCGACCGCCCATCTTTCTGAAAGGTTTTTCAAAGAAATTGACCTGCTTGTGTGCGACCGCACAGTCCATTTTGGGCGACCGCACAATTACCTGAAAAACAAAATGTTGTTTAAAGTTTGTATAAGTTGGAAGTAACTTTAGTTAAGGTATATAACCTTTGTATAAGATGTCCTAGCAAGTGTTGTGATACCTTAGGGGCATCAGAACTTGGTCTTAAACATGAATACTCATTTAATTAAAATGAGAACTTAGTCTTGTACATGGACACTTATAGAACTCAAATGAGAACTTAAGTATAAGAGTAATAACTCTTTTATATGTCTTGAAAGCGCTATGAACAAGCACTTATGTGTTATGCTTGTCTTGAAGCCAATGATTGTGCACCTTAGGGGCATTAAAACAATGACTTGAGATTGAATATCCTATGTAGGGGATTAAGAACTTGTAAGTATGAGTAGTATAGCTCATTTACTTAATTTGAACTCGAAGTATTCTTGGTCTAGGTTTAGGGTACTACCCTAGATGGCCTAGATAAGTGTTGTAGAACACTCTAGTACTGAAAAATAATCCATTTGTGAACAAATAAAATGTGGACTTGAATCATAATTAAATAATAACTTGAATATAAGAGTAATAACTCTTTTATGTGTCTTGAAGTCAATGTTTGTGTACCTTAGGGACACCAACTAATGTCTAGAGCTTGAATGTCCTAAGAAAAGGATTGGAAAATAATTCGTGAAAGATGTATAATTCATCTTCCTAGCTTGAACTTGAAGTATAAGATAATTAACTCTTGTACATGTTTAATCATCCAAAGAAATGGATTGAGAACTTGGATATAAGATGATAAGATCTTATATATGTATTGAATGTCCTGAATGTCTTGAATGTCTTGAATGTCCTGAATGTCTTGAATGTCTTAAGATGAGACAGTAACTTGAAGTATAAGACAATAAAATCTCGTACATGACTTGAACATCCAAATAATTGGATTAAGACTTGAATATAAGATTATAAAATCTTGTACGTGCCTTGACACCAATATAGGTGTATGGTAATAAACTTGAAAGAGTCTTGATGTGTATATGCGAATCTTGCATATATTTACTTGATAGAAGGTGGCTTCTTGATTGATTGGTACATGGTATGAATAACCAAAGAATTGGGTTATGGAACTAGATAGAGAATGATTAACTCTACTACATACTTGAACTTGATACGTGTATATTGGAAGTGCTATAAATAAGCACTAAAGTGTAAATGATTTAGTTTTTAATCGTGTATATACTCAATAAAGTATATGAAATATAAAGAAGATATCTTGTCTTGAAATGGGTTCCTAAAGAAAATAGGGACTAGTGTAATATGAAGATAATTCATATAATCGTGAATACTACGATTTAAGTTAATAAGAGTAACTACAGAACACAATATGAGTTAGAAAATGTATTCGATTATTAACGATACATATACGTGAGATATGACTGTGATTAGGTATGATGTGACCTATTCTACTACGTGTTTAGAGTTTAAGGTATTGGGCTCTATTTGATAGTAAGGGTATCGCGATAGACACTTTAATGTGTTAAACGTGATATGAATATGTACGTGCAAACTTGGCATGTGACAAAGTGATATACCCTACTACTTGACTGAAGTCTGTTATAAATGGACTCTTACTTGGATTGATCGTGTTACGTGGACACCTTATGTGCCATTGTTATCTTGGTTTGTATTCGCAATAATTGCGTACGTGTACTTGTATTCTCGTGAGCACATGATACATAATTACATGGTGCATATTCTCGTGAGCACATGATACATAATTACATGGTGCATATTCTCGTGAGCACATGATACATGATTACATGGTGCATAAAGAATAGTCCACTAATAAGGGACTGAGTTCTGTTCTCGTAGTTCAAGTAAACATCTACTTGTGCATTCTTGTGTGAGTACAGCTGGTTCTCCTTGCTTGTTCGAAAATATATAGGTTCACGCTTGTCGCGAGAGCTGGGGTTTAAGTGACAATCGGGTCCCTATGTATTTCCGCCTGACCCCTTACTACCGGCCATAGTAAGGGCATAGCTTCCTTGGTTGGAGCAATAAGCCTGACCTAAGTGAATTCTAACTCCTGTCTTGTTCACCACGTGGATCTTGTTCTTGTGGATGACACTGGTTACCAGGTCTTCTTATATACTGCACAGCAGTTCTTGTTCTTGTTCTTGGTTGTCCTCAGCTAGAAAAGCATCGACAACAAATGGTATTCTTGGGAGGAATAAGGAAGGATTCAGGTACAATGCGTGATAGGCCTATGTGCATCTTGGTGAGTTGGTCTAGCCTCTCGCACTACTTGACTACTTGTTACCTGATCATTTCTTGAGCTTGATTACTTGTTGGGTTGGCTTAGCCTCTCCTATACTTGTTACTTGATGATACTTGATATATGATTACTTGAGTATCTACTTGTATTGCATGATAACATGACATATAGTTGCATGTTAATAGCTTACTGAGATTTATCTCACCCTTTATTTGTTTAATTGTTTCCCCCCCCCCAGGAAAGCAGGGGATAGTACGCAGTGAGGCTCGACTTAGCTGGGAACTTACTCAGCAGGATATTCTTGTTTGAAGTTAGTGTCCTTTTATATTTTGGTAAGGACGATCTTGTATAAGTTAATAAACTCTGGGCTTGTATTGGGGTAGTATTTGTTGTCCCTGGACAGTTCTTGATGCCAGCTTATTTGCTAGGCATGTCTTCCGCTGTATGTAACCATTTTGGTTTAAATTTTCTTGGTCTAGAACTGGTGTGAGCTATCTTAGCTCCCTACTCTTGAGTATATATATCATGTCAGTTTTGTTTTTAACAGGTATTGTTCCTGTTTCCCATTAGTTTCTTGTTTCTTGTTAGTTACGCGCACCAGGTTCGAGGTTCTATTAGGGAATCCCGGGACTTGGGGCGTGTCACCTAACCTACTGATTCCTTACCCACAATAGAGTCATATATACAACAACAACCAATTGGTGCTAAGATGAATAACTTCTCAAGTTTATATACCGGTCCATATTTATCTCTTTAGTAGATGTGTGATAATTGTCTCTAACATGCCCTCTCACGTATAGCCGGGCTTTGCCAAGGCTTACAACGTGGACTTATCAATTAGGATGTGCGGAGAAACGTGGGCCGTTGGGCCTTGCACTTGTAAGGGGCCTTGTAGAAGAGTTTACGGAGGGCCCATGTATAAGCAGCGGAAGTTATCAGGCCACCATAAATCGGTGACTTTGATACTATCTTAGATTTTAGAGATGGGGTAAGAAGTATGGAGTTCAAGTGTGAGCATGGGCTGGACTGGACCGGCAATGAACTGTGTTGGGGGTTCCACCTTAAAACCAATTAGTGCTAAGGGGAGTAACTTACCAGTCCATATTTCTCTCTTTAGGAGATGTGGGATAATTGTCTCTTTCACTGTTTAACTTTTTTGTTTTAAAATACACATTATTAATTCATATATACAAATGATATTGAGTTAGTATACATTTCACATGGTAAATTTCTTTTATATATATAAAAAAAAAACACAAAATAGAAATGAAATAATGCAACTCTATTTATTGCACCAATTTTGAAATGAAAGATAGAGTTACCTCATAATAATAGAACATAATTTGAAATTTCATTAAAGCTTAAATTTGCACTATTATTAAGCAATAGAGTATATGTCATACAATCCCAAGGAATGGTGCAAAAGCTTTGAAGGGCCACCATTTCAAAGACTAGCACATTCCACAGGTCACTGCTCTTAAAAGAGCACGCATGATAAGGACTTGTTTGGAACCATGGAAATTCATTGAAGTTATTATTACAAAGCGACTCTACATATTGTTTTGACCCTTCTCACCCCATCCCTTCTTGAGAATGATCACTAGGACACCCAATACGTTGGAGCACTATTATGTAAGGTGACGATGGATCACATTTTTGTAGCCAAATTATTAATGGTAGAGGTCGGAGTGGTTCGGCTTAAACCGTGTTTGGAAAAATGGGAAGAAGTTAAATGTTTACGGAGATTCAGCCTTGATTATCCATCAAGTGTCCCGAAACTGGAGAACTCAAAATCCTAGTCTTCTGAAATATCACGCCCGTCTAGAGGAAATGGTGGTATAATTTGAGGAACTGACATTCCATTATTTGTCTCGGGACAGAAATAGATTTGCAGACGCATTGGCCACCATGGCGTCATTTGATGGGAAACCAACCAAACCCTACTGGATTGGAAAAAGGGAACATCCTGCCTACTGTTGTGCTATAGAGCCAAGAAAGAAAGAATTGGAAACTATGTGATTTATCGACATTTACAACTTTCTATAAAAATGATATGTATCCTGCCGAAGGCACCGAGAAGGGAGAGATAGCTCTAAGACGCTGAGCTAGGCAGTTTCTATTTGGGGAGATCGACTCTACAAGCGTCATTGCCAGGGAACGCACATGTTGTACTCGATCTAATAGAAGGAGTAAAGATAATGAAAGAAATCCATGAATGAGAATGTGGCCCTCACATGAATGGATAGATGATGGCCAAGAAGATCATGAGACGAGTGTAGTATTTGACTAAACTAAAGGAATATAATTCCGTAACCTTTCATTATGCGTGATACAAAGATTATATACAAAAACCCTATCCTCCTTTCTCGGATCTGATCATAATCTCTATCTCTAAATAAGTTATTTACTACCTATTTTAGTGCTATACAAATCACACCATATATATTCAAAATATCCTACATATCTTGCTATACTCTATCATACCCCCGCAGTCAAAGCGGGAGGAGAACGTACGCTTAGACTGTCCCGAAAATCATCGAAAAGTACGCGCGGAAGACCTTTGGTAAAGATGTCAGCAATCTGATAACGAGACGGGACATGAAGTACACGAACTTGGCCTTTCTCAACCTTTTCACGAACAAACAATATATCGAGCTCAATATGTTTTGTTCGTTGGTGTTGAACCGGATTGCCTGATAAATAGATCGCACTGATGTTATCACAATACACCACAGTGGCCTTGGAAAGAGGCAGTCGAAGCTCAAGGAGGAGGTTCCGAAGCCAACAGGACTCGGCCACGACGTTGGCAACGCCGCGATATTCGGCTTCGGCACTAGATCGAGATAAGGTAGGTTGTCGTTTAGAAGACCAAGAGATTAAATTATCACCAAGGAAAACACAATATCCGGAGGTAGATCGGCGAGTAACCGGACAGCCCCCCCAATCGGCGTCCGTGTAAGCTGTGAGGGAAGTGCAGGAGGACTTGGAGAGATGGAGGCCAAGAGCAATAGTGCCACGAAGATACCTCAATATCCGTTTAAGAGCAGCCATGTGGTCAACTCGCGGATCATGCATATGAAGGCAGATTTGCTGAACAGCGTAACTAATGTCGGGACGGGTGAATGTCAAATATTGCAGTGCTCCAGCTAGACTGCGATAGTATGTCGGGTTATCATAAACCGGACCCGAATTGTTCATCTTGGACTTAGTGTCAACCGGAGTGTGAGACGGCTTACAAGATGTCATCCCTGCCCGTTCTAGAAGTTCTTCGGCATATGTGCGCTGACTTAAGAATAACCCGTCCTCAGAATGAGTCACAGCAATGCCAAGAAAATAATGTAATTGTCCAAGGTCCTTCATCGCAAATTCAGATGCAAGAGTGGAGATGATATGCCTGCGAAGTTGGTCAGAAGAAGACACAAGTATGATATCATCCACATATAATAGCAGATAGGCAGTGTGAGGACCGGAGTTATACACAAACAGGGAGTGATCAGAACGGCTGTGATGAAAACCCATAGAGAAGACAAAATCAGCAAAACGTTTATACCAGGCACGGGGAGCCTGTTTTAGGCCATAAAGTGATTTCTTGAGCAAGCAGATATGATCCGGAAACTGAGAGTCGCGAAAACCTATAGGTTGGTGCATAAAAACTGTCTCCTGTAACTCACCATGGAGAAACGCATTTTTGACATCCAACTGATGGATAGACCAGGAATTCGCGAGAGCAATGCTAAGAACAGTGCGGATAGTAGCGGGTTTGACAACCGGGCTAAAGGTATCTGCACAATCAACTCCCACCTGTTGTGACCTGCCATCACCTACAAGACGGGCCTTATGCCGCTCAAAAGAACCATCAGACCGTTTTTTATGAGAAAATATCCACATACAACGAATAATATTCACATTAGGGGGACGGGGTACAAGAACCCACGTCTTATTTTTAATTAAAGCATCATATTCATCATCCATAGCTGCTTTCCAATTGGGGTCGGATAAAGCCAATTTAGGATTGGAAGGAATTGGAGAGGGGGAGGAGGAAGAATATAAATTAAAAGTATGCTTAGGCTTGACAATACCACTCATGCTACGAGTAGTCATGGTGCGTTGTATATGTGGAGGAGAAAGATGGGCAGGGCCTAAGGGTGTGCTAGACTGAGGAGAGTTGGGCTGGGAAGAAGGCCCAGAGGGAGTGATACGAGATGGACTAGGAGGAGAGTTTAAGGAAGATGGGCCAGACGGAGAAGCAGGCCCAGTAGAGAGTGTCCGGATAGATTGCTGAGAGGCCGAAGGTGAGGGGCTTTGCGCCTGGGCCAGTGGGGTCCCAGGAAGAGAGGTATTGGGCCGAGTGGGATGAAGGCCTGCTGTAGGAGCCGGGACTGTCGGGCTAAGAGGAAAAAATAAGTGAGGGAAGGGCTGGTCCGATGTGGGAGGAGAAGAAGATTGGGAACCAGTGGATGGTGTTGTTTGTGTTGCAAATGGGAAAGAGTGCTCATTGAAAACCACATGCCTAGAGATAAGAATCTTACGGGTGGAGAGATCATAACACTTAAATCCTCTATGATTTTGGGGGTACCCCAGGAAAACACATGGCGTGGAGCGGGGTTGAAGTTTGTGTATGGTAGTGGACGGAAGGAGAGGAAAACATAGGCACCCAAAAACCCGTAATTGAGCAAATGATGGATCTCGGAGATATAGACATTGTGTGGGAGATTGATTCATGAGACCTTTATTGGGGAGGATGTTGAGGAGGTATGTGGCCATAGCCAAAGCATGATGCCAAAAAGAAAATGGTAAGGAAGCATGAGACAGAAGGGTGCGAACTAAATTATTGATAGTTCGGATTTTTCGTTCAGCCTTGCCATTTTGGGAAGAAGTGTATGGGCAAGAAAAACGGAATGAAATACCATTTTCTCGAAAAAAGGACTTAAATTGATCATTGTCAAACTCCCTCCCATTATCACATTGAAAACATTTAATTGGACGTTCAAATTGAGTGGAAATAAATTTACTAAAAGCGAGAAATAGTGACGGAACGTCAGATTTCTTTCCAATAGGAAAAGTCCACAAAAAATTCGTAAAGTCATCCAAAAAGAAGAGATAATATTTGTGACCCGAAGTACTAGGGATTGGGGACGTCCATAAGTCACTATGCACAATATCAAATGGTAAAAGAGTAGTAGAGGTGGACGGAAAAAATTGCAACTTAACATGTTTCCCAAGAACACAAGAATCACAAAAACCATCAAACTTTGATGTCTTACAAGGAATAAAATTATTAATGCAAACGGAACGAAAAATAGGTGCTCCAGGATGACCTAAGCGATTATGCCATAAACGGGGACCAATAGCAGAAAAAGTTGACGGAGGAGTGGTGGTGATGGGATAAAGATCGCCAGTGCTATCACATCTCATGAGAGGTACCCCCGTTCGAATATCCTTCACAGAGAAACCAAGGGGATCAAATTCAACACTAACATTATTATCGGTAGTGAAACGACGAACAGAAACAAGATTTTTTACTAATTTAGGGGCATGAAGAACATTAGATAATTTTAGGGGAGGATGGGGAGGGGGTAAAGTGGCTTGTCCGTACCCAGCAATAGGAACTAAAGAACCATCACCAACAATAATGGATTTTTGACAGTTGCTTAAATTAAAATAAGACGAGAGATTACCTGACGACCCCGTCATATGTGAAGTGGCACCGGTGTCCATATAAGCATTGCTGTCGGGCACATTGAGAGACATAGTATGCATGGCCGCTTCAATATCCGTAGGCATATACTGAGAAGAAGTAGATCCAGTGCTGGAATAATCTGTTGGACCCAAACTTGAATAGGCCTGGACTGGTTTCTGACCCAAAATGCCATTTGGGCTGGAGGGTGGACGGGCCCATGAAGTGGTTGGATATGGGCAAGGTGGGGCAGCCCATTGAGGAGGAGTCCAACCTTGTGGAGAACCTGCTGAAGAAGGCCACCATGGGCCGGTCTGGTATCCCTGAGACTGCCTATAGTTTCCAGACTGTGAATTCCCACGGCCACGACCTTGAGACCTGTTACCCCCATCTTGACTCCGACGATTGTTGTTGTAGCGGTTCCCCTGATGATTCCCTTGATTACTGTTCCGGCGACCATTGTTACCATTGCCACGACCACCACTGTTCTGTGCCCTATGACCCGAAGATTGGCCACCACCTGCCTGCGGATGTCGGTTCTCATCAAAAATTCCTGTCGATGCCACCATGGCGGATGGGGATGCCATGGCAGTCACACTAGCTTGCTTCGCCTTACGAGACTCTTCCATAATCAACCTGGAGCGGGCTTCATAAAAAGTCGGTAGTGGATTACTCTGCTGAATAATAGTTGCAACACCATCATAATTGTCATTCAAGCCGGCAATCATCTGGAGGACCATTCGATTGTTGGAGACAGGGGCATCAACATTCGCCAATTGATCAGCAAGGGTCTTGAGTTCCTTACAATAGTCAGAAATCGAAGAGAAATTATCCAATAGGACTTGAGAGAATTGATTCTCAAGTTGGACAGTACGGGAGTGCTTGTTATCGAGAAAAATCCCAGCCAATCGGTTCCATGTTTGCATAGCAGTTGAGCCGGGCTCAAGAACAGTCTGTAAGAGATCAGGGGAGATCGTCCCAAAGATCCACTGAAGAACGAGTTTGTCCAGCCGCCGCCATAGATCTTCCTCTGCGGCAGTTCGCTCCGCCGCTTTACCCTTCTCGTCGGTCGTCGGAGGAACGATGTGATCAAGCACAAGAAAAACTTCGCAATGGATGCGAAAAAGCTCCGCCCAAGAAACATATTTGCCACTTTCGGGTTCGAGAGTGACGGGAATAAAGTTCTTAATATTCCCAACCGTAAAGGCCGCGTGTATAGGAGTAGTCATGGTAAAAGCAAAAGGAAGAAAAGAAGAGGGGAAGTAAAGAAAGAGGAGGAGGGAGGCGGCCTAGTTACAGGTTTAACCAAGCTGCTGGTACCATAAAGGAATATAATTCCGTAACCTTTCATTATGCGTGATACAAAGATTATATACAAAAACCCTATCCTCCTTTCTCGGATCTGATCATAATCTCTATCTCTAAATAAGTTATTTACTACCTATTTTAGTGCTATACAAATCACACCATATATATTCAAAATATCCTACATATCTTGCTATACTCTATCATAAACGATTGTGTATATTGGGTCCGTACGTGCGACAAATATCAGAGATTTGAGATTTTAGATCATCTTCCCCCGCACGAATTGATGAATTTGACGACACAATGGCCCTTCTCCACTTATGGCATTGACATAATTGGAAAGATTCACCCATCATGATCCAATGGTCACGAGTTTGTTCTAGTCGCCTTCGACTAGTTCTCAAAATGGGTGGGAGCAGCCTCTTACCGGATATTGAATGTGAAGAAGGTGGGACAATTTATCAAGGAAAACATCATGTGCTGGTAGAGCATACCTCAGGAGATCATCTCCGACAACGGGATACACATTGAGAGAGAAGCTCACAGAGTAATGGCCGAGTACTGAATCACCCGCCACAAGTTCCCCCTACAGATCGCAGACAAATGGTGTTGTATAGGCCACCAGGGATTCATTGCAAATAATCATTGGCTATTAATTTCAAAAGCCGTTACAAGCTTGAAATTAAAAATGAGATTTTCATTTTCAAATTCTATATGCACACATATCATGTGGACACATAGAGTTTCTGTCTTGTTATGTGCGCACATGATGTGGCCACATAGAATATCTGAAAATCGATGATTTTTTTTCTTCAGAAGTCCATCTGCGCACATGTAGTACCCACACATTTTTTTTTTGAAAAAGTCTATGTGCGCACATGAAGTGCTCACATAAAATTTCTGCCATTCTATTTCCTTTTCCATGTGGGAAAATCACTTTATTCTCATCTCAACCTGCTCACTTTAATCTATCATATTTTTATCATCCAACTTTCAAATTGGACAAATAAATCTCATTTTGATATTCTCACAGAGTAGAACACGAACTCATAATAATCTTTGTCACACGACAAACAATTTATGTAAAGAAATGTGCATAATTTTCTTCACACTTAAAGACATATTTCCAACACCTTTCACATATCAAGTTTGCTTCCTAGAAAATTGATATTTTTCTAAAACTGATTGGCAAACACGATTTAATTTCCCGGACTTGCCAAATATGAATAGACATACTCCCTCCGTTTCATAATACATGACGTTTTAGGAGCAATTTTTTCTTCCAAAATATTTGACGTTTTACTATTACCAAGAAAGAATTACTCTTGTTTATCTATTATACTTTTATTCATTAATTGTGAACTATTTCTTGTATAAGCCTTTAAATGTCTAGGTAATTGGATATTTTTAGGGACACATACGTTTTTTAATATGTATTAATTGCATTTTTTAATATTTGTAAAGAAGTTTAAAATGACATGTATTATGAAACAGAGGGAGTATCAAATGACTAGGTACTAGTATGAGGGATGATAGTAAAATTGACCTAGTTTATGGTGTTTTAATTAATTTGTCTTAATCAAATCAACATCTAAAAACCTAGATTGACGATTTTTGTCAAGTTTCCACATCAATTTCACAAGCTATTATAAAGTCGAATAAATGTTGATTTAATAGCTCATTAATTAGTGAAAAACAATAGGTGTATCTCAAAGATGAGTGCAAAGATAATTAATAGTCGATGATATAAAGAAATCTTTACCGAAGTGTATATATAAAAGTTGATAAGGACACTCATGGCAAGGATTTAATAGCCTCATTAATGAAAAACAACATCTCAAAGATCTCGAGTTTTTAATCTTTCCTAATTCTTACTTCTCCACCCGGCTACAAATATAAGCAAAAAAATAAATATAAATATAAAATTATTAAAAAAGTAGTTAAAGTTAGTTAATTGTTTTGATTTTTAAAAATATATTAAAATTATTAATATATCCTCATATTAAATGTGTAATAAATGTGCACTTGTATAAGAAAATGAGTAATTATTTACAGGTTTTCTTGGTAAAAGAGTATCAAATACAATTATATTTTGTGAGTTTTGCATTAAGAAATTGTTTATATTTAACGGGAAAAAAGCCCAACTTTTTTTATTTGTGGACAGAGTGAGTACTTATGTTCTAATATGTAAAAAATCAGTTTACTTTTGGGCAAATTAAATTCAATTTTTTCCAAATATGTATTTTAAGACACAAAGAGTAACATTTAGTAACAAAAGGAACATTTAACATTTTGTAGTAACAAAAGAGTACATAAGTTGTGTTCCCTACTATCACCATAATTAAGAACTTTCATTGGATCAAAAACTTTTTTTTTCCTTTCAAAATCATTATCAATAAAGAATAACATTTTATAATAAAAAATCAGTGGTGGTAGACTGGTAGTGGCAATTATGTTGCTTTTATTTTTATAAGCATACTTTGCAATAAATGGAGATAATAATGGTAGTGGTGGCAATTATATTAATTTAACTAATATATAAATACATTGTACTAAAATGAGGGACTAGTCATTATCATTATCATTATCATTATCATTATCATTGTCATTATTCTTTTTATTTGTATTTACTGAAGGCTATTTCTACTATACTTATTACCTTTTCAGTTTAATAATATATGTTCTATTTAATTAATTAAGATAAATATTAGATTTTAATAAATATCTCATATTTTTTTTTTCATATTACAATAATATATGAACAAACAAAAATGTCTTTTTATATAAAATTTGATAAGTTCACTACAATATTAATTATGAACAAAATCAAATTAGGATATTCTTCTTAAGCACCTACACTTGCAAGTTTCCCATATCCTATTTAGTAAATACTCCATATGTTATTCTAAAGTGATAGTCACATTTGTTTTACCGTTACTACGGAGAAATATTGAGCAATAATTTTAGTTTGATTCAACTATAGTAATGAAAATCCAAAACTTGTTATCGACACACCATCAACAATACTAACAAATAACTAGTTTTAAAATTTACATTAAGATAATTCAATCGACCTAAAATAATTACTCAAAATTCACTTGTAGTAACAGTAAAAAAGTGCCAAAAATGCCCCCCGGGGCATAGCTGAGTTGGTAAAGGAGGCAACATTGTTGGGCTTGCAACCAAAGGGTGGGGAGTTCGAACCTTGGCACGAGCAACCGTAATGTCTTGGAGAAAGCTCCCTTTGGGCCAGGAGTATATGGGGCGTTGCTACCCTGACCATAATCCCGCGATTTACCTCCGCCAGTCAAATGAGGGGCCAGAGGCTGGTGGCCCAGGACTAGTTTAGCCAAGCTGGCCGAGTAACCGTAAGTCCGTCGAAGCTGGGAACCTGGGAATCGGAAAAAAAAATGTCAAAATCATTTTGAGACGGTGTTGTAAAGTTGTGTACATTTCAGTCCCTGCAGTTATATCGCCGTTTAGGGTAGGGGTGATCATGGTCCGGTCTGGTCCATTTTTTGACAAAATATCTCAAAACCAGAACCGGAACCAATACTCTGGTTCTCTAAAAATTTGGAACCGAAACCAAACCAATACTTGTGAGAACCAACACACTGGTTCTGGTTCTACTGGTCTGGTCTGGTCCGGTTCTACAATTTATTAATCATGTGAAGTTTATTTATTTTCAAACTTTCTTAACTCACAACATTGACAAGATCAAACACAAATATAATCTTAATATTAATTATAAATCTAGATAAAAAAAAACCCTCAAAAAACTGAAGTACCGTCAAATTATACGGCCAAAGGTATCAATTCACAAAATATAATCACTATAGTATTAAATATTACAACTATTGATTAACAAACAAAAAGAAACATATATTGCTCATCTTACAAATAGTTACATGGGTCTTTTTAAAAAAAAATAAAATTAAATGGGCTATTAAAATAATAATAATACAAAAGTAAGTATATAATTTTATTTACTATAAGATAATACATATAAAATAAATATGTAGTATATGTGCTCAACTGGTCCGGTCCGGTTCTAACCAGATTAATTTCACCAAGAACCAGAACCGAACCAATATACTGGTTCTATAATATTTTAGAACCGGAACAAAACCATATGTACTAGTCTGGTCCGATTTTTATTGGTTTGGTCCGGTTCTTTTGGTACGGTCCGGTTCCAAAAAATTTTTGCTCACCCCTAGTTTAGGGTCAGCTATTCCGTTACCCACCTGAAGCGCACAGATCTACACAATGTATATTACCCGGATAAATCTCTAACAAATTCCAACTGAAATCTTTCCAAATTCGATCTCAGTTTTTGTCAATTTCTTCCTCCTTCAATTATTCATCACTAATTCTGTACTGAATCTCTCTCTCTCTCTCTCTCTCTCAGTCACACCTGACCTACCTCCCACACTCTCTTTCTTCTTCGTCTACTATTTCCTTTGATAATTTACATCAGCGCAGTAATAATTACACATATATATATATAATTACCCAGTTCTTAATTTCACAAGAACATTATCAAAGTTCAAACCTTTCTCTTTCTCTCTTTCTACATTTTCTCTCCCACAAAAACACAGTCCAATAAACATACTGCAATTAGGGTTCTTGGGTCGCTCAATAGAGATATTCATTGGGTCTGCATTTGAGCAAAGATTGAAATTTTGTTGGGGGTGGAGAATGTAATGTGAAATGGGTGTTGCAAAAGCTTGGAGGTATAGTGGAGGTGGGGTTTTGGTTTGGGCTGATAATTCAACAAGTGTGGCTTTGCTTAAGCAAAATTCTCTGCTGCAGAATCAGAAACAGAATCAGCAGCAGCAGCAATTTTGTTGGGTATGGCCGCCGGCGTCACCGCGTGGGGCGGCGGTCGGAGGGAGGAGGCGGATCTCGTGGTCGGTGGTGTGTGGGGTGATGTTGTTTGTTTTGGGATTGATTTCATTGTTTACAGGACATGTGGCTTCTGATCTTGAGTGGTATTCTCAGAAGCTTGTTAAGCCCACCTGGTATTCTAAATTGGTACTCTCTCTCTCTCTCTCTCTCTCTCACTCACTCACTCTCTCACACACTCTCTCTCACACATACACACGCACACGCACTGATGGATGTGTGTGGCATTGTCTGTAAGCTTAGCTTTTTAAGGATTTTGTTGGTGAATGTAGGAAACATTGTTTCAGTGTGATCTCTCTGTCTGAGAGAGAGAGAGAGAGAGACTTAGTGGTTGTGAAAAGTGTGTGGCATTGTTTGTGTGATTTCTTTGGTCTCTAGGTTGAATTTAGGGGAATGGCATGTTTAAGGCACTTCTGTCTCCCTCATTTGAGTTATTGTTTGATACAAGTAACAAGTTGATTCCTTGATAGTTCAAATTGCATAGATAGGAACTGCAACCATCACTCAGTTTGGGAGAAATTATGTTTCCGTTTCTTTTCCTCTCTCTCTCTCTCTCTCTCTCAATCTCTCTCGCATATCATAAACTGTTAATGTTGCAATTTAGCCATTATTCTCCCTCCCCTCCTCTTTCTCTCCTTTTTTTTTTTTTTTTTTTTGCGGAATGCAGGTCAAATGCATTTGCTTTTCGCACTTCGTCTCCCTATTTATTTGGATTTCGCATTGTACGTTTTAAATTGAACATAGGAGCTTTTGGTTGACCTGCTATAGCGCTCTTGAATGTAGATCACGTCTAGGTTGAAACTGAAAAGTGATACTTTTGACACTTTTATCTTCCTCTTCTCCTTTATAACGTAGCATGAGAGTTTAGGTTTTTATTGTGCTATTGCTTCTATTTACTTAGCATTGTTGTTGAGCGTGAGGTTTTAATTTCGTATAAACATGCTGCCTTTGAGAACACGTGTATACCAAATTTTCACCTAGGATTTTCTTAAGCCAAGCGGTTTCATACTTAACATTCAGATTGCATTACATTCTATTAGTATTCATATTTTTGCCACTATCCTTTTAGTATCATGTTTTAGAAAGAAGATTGAGAAGATATTTGAGGCGTTTAGAAGAATGAATTGTTGAGATATTGTCACATCATTCTCAAATTCCTTTATGTCCATTTCTTTTCAGCATTTTTGCTTGATGGTGTTGCGAATGCCAAAACACCTTTTTTTTTGTGGCTAGGACGGTTGTTCAATTTGGCATTTTCCTTCAGTGCCTTCCATTAGATGACATCTGTGTTTCCTATCAATTGTGTGGGAGCTATAGCCACTAAAATGACTGTAGATGCATTATTGTAACAATAATATACTTGTTTGTTGGCATTAAGTGAAAATGGTATATCAAAAACTTTACATCTAAGGTATGCTCCCTCTGTCCTGAAATGATCTTCTCATTTAACATATTTCATTGTCCTGAAAAGTTCTTCATATTTCTACAATTTGGGCTTAAATGTGCATAAACACAACATGACTAGTGAAGCAAGTAATCATATCCTTAAAAAGTTTAAATAGTCAAATGTGAAGATCATTTTGGGACGGAAGGAGTATGATTTTTATTTTATTTTAACTGGGGTGGGTATGAGTTTTGGCATTTGGCTCGAATTATATCTGGTTCCGTTATGATTTGAATCTTCATAAAATCATCTGACTTATTAGATAATTCTATATTAGTGTGAAATTAAATTATCAGAGTTTTCTCTTTTTATTCCTTCATTGGTCGTAATTATTCATTATTATATACGGTTCTTTGACTTATTGCTGTGCCTGTACTTTTACTTCCCTTCCCCACAAAAAGAGTGCCAATTTTGCTTTACACTGATATTAAGAATATTTTTGACTCCATGTTTACTTCCCAAATACTCTTAAGTAACACATCGGTTGGTCTCTAATAAGTATTTAATATTGTATCTCCTTCATGGAAGCTAAAGGTATTATAGGAAATCGTTTATTAAGTTTTTTCTTGAAACGGAGATAGATCTCTCAGTTTGAAACATCCCAAGAACAATAATGAACTCTCTTATTAGGACTTAAGGAGATATTTTTTGTCACCTCTTCGTAGGAAGCTAACACAGGATACCGCTTGAGCTAGAGCTCTTTGGTGTCGTGTAGAATGCAGCATTCTTAACTTGTCATTTACATTGTAGGATGGAGGCTTTCGTGCACCAATTGACATCTGGAATTCCAAGCTGTCAAAATTCTACTACGGATGCAGTGAAAGAGGGCCTCGTTTTGCTCGTAAGCTAGCTACGCCTTTCTTTTTTCTTTCGGACAATTTTACCAGGCTTCAAGATATTGTGCTGCCAGATCACTTGGTTTATTGCTATTTCGTATATGCTCACGCAATATATGATCTGCCTGTAGTTGAACTTTCTGTTCCATCTTTAACTAGCTTACTTTTTTTTACTGTAACATAATAGCATGACCACTATTGAATTTCCAGAATTAGAAGTGTTTAGCTGGTTATAAATTATAATATAGAAGTAAAACAGAGATGCATTATTTCAGTGCGTGATGTCCATATGCGTAAAATGTTTTTTGCTATCTATTGTAAATCATATTATCATCTTATGTGTGTGTATTCATGCATCGGAAGATTCTATGCAGGATTGTAATTTATTTATGAATTTTTCTCTCGATCCTGGATTTTTAAAGTGATTCTCTTATTTCGCGGTATCATTGCATATCTTAAGTTTATTGCATAGACAAATAGAAGTATGATGCAAAATAGAGGTTCAAGCTATTGGGAAGTTTGCTAAATTGTATGATCATGCTGTTGGAATCGCTCACCAACAAGAGAAATCGCAATAAGAGAATCCAAAATAACACACGCACACAATCGAAGACAAAACACACAATTTTTCTGTGGTTCGGCTTAAAGCCAATTCCACCCAATAGTAAATGTATTAAACTTCTCGATATTACCAGAATGGAGACTCCCTCTCTCTCAACACTCTTGAATATCCTCACCAACGCATACAAGTATACAGTTTCTCTCTCTAAATTATATGCCTATGCTAACTCTCTCTTGAGTTATTACGAAAAACCTAACTAGTGATGCCTATTTGTATAGGGGAGGCACACCCACTAATCCCCTCTTCCTCACATTCTCCCCTAAGGGGAGCCCCTCTTGGCACCACAAGGCACAACCCAAATTATAAGCCATATATTCTTTATATATGCATACCACAAACCCTTTCCTAATACTATAAGAAAATCACTTTTTCCTTCACCCATAAGGATTCACGATTTCCTTCCACACTTGCATTAGGAAACAATCCTTCTCTCCTATTACAATTGGTAAATAGAATTCTCCACATGATTTTGACAATCCTATTAGAATTTGAGACAAAAAAATCCCAACAAATAACCTCCCCTCAAACCAAGGACCACCTCCAGCGAAGTTTACTTGCACCGCCGCTGTTCACCACATGCGGGACACGCCGCCCGATCACCAATATCGAGAAGACTTTCGACACAAGGCACACACAGTGCTCCATTCGCGAGGTCACACCAAAGGAATTCCCACACATCTCACACACGCGGTCCACTGCTCGTCGGGCCCATCCATCAACCTGGGCTCAGATACCAGTTGTTGGGACCGCGACCACCCCCACCACTCCACATTAGTATGATATTGTCCGCTTTGGGCCCAGTCCGCACGGATTTGTTTTTGGGTCAACTCCCAAAAGGCCTCATACTAATGAAGTAGGTGGACACCTATATATTAGACAATTCTTCTTTCAATTGCCGATGTGGGACTTGGGTTGATACCCCAACACATGCAAATTGGGAGTGGTCCACCATTACATTTCTAACCCTGTGCCCTCAGCTATTCAGCTCAGATGTACTGTTTATGCCAAAAAGAAATAGCCCTGAATTGAGTCAAAATGTATGATCCAAATCCTGAATTGTGTAATACTCATCTTTTTTATTTGAAAAGATGAACCCCTCCCCCCAACCCCCAACCCCCCCCCCCCCCAAAAAAAAAAAAAAAAAAAAAAAAAAAAACTATAAAAGATGAAAAACTAAACTAAATGAAATTATTAAAGCTATATTGATGCAACTTCTTTTAATGAGTGTCATACACTGACACTGTTACTGGCTGCAGTTTTAGTACTCCCTCCGTCCCAAAATGATACTCCCGTTTCCCCTTTTTGCTTGTCCTAGAAAGTTAGTCCCATTTCCAAAATTAAGGCTTTAAAATCACTGAATTTCCGATACTCACAATGTAACCTTAAAAATGTTTGAAAAGTCAAACGGAACTATCAATTTGGGACAGTAGGGGTATTTTAGGATCTGTCTCTCCCCTCTTGGTCGTCAGATTCCTATGTCTTGATAGTTGTGCTTGTGGTTGCAGAGACTAATATTTTTGAGTTATACAGCTGCAGTACGTGAGCGGTTCTCAAATGGGTATTTACTTATTGCAGCAAGTGGAGGATTGAACCAACAAAGAACAGGAGTAAGCAACATGTTATATATATAGTACTTTTTCTACCATCGAGCACTGCCTTCCTAAAATAAAGTGTACAAGGTCTTAATGAGGGAAAATTTGAAAAAAAGATTTCAGCTTTTAATTTTTAATTTTTTTATTTTTTTTTTCCATTTTGGAATTGACACTCATTTTCAATATGGAAGGTGTATATAATTTTATGTTCATGTATCTATCTACAACAGATACGGAAATCTTTCTCTATCATACTAACCCCCTTTTTTCAATCCACTCCATTTAGATAACTGATGCTGTAGTTGTGGCACGTATCTTAAATGCAACTTTGGTCATTCCTGAACTGGATCATCATTCATTCTGGAAGGACGATAGGTATGTTTGATTTTCATCAATTTTGAGTAGGATACTTTAATTAATTTTTTGATTGTGACCTCATTCACTTTCATCTATAATTTTCAGTGACTTCCTCAACATTTTTGATGTTGATTGGTTTATCTCTTCCCTTGCAAAGGATGTTCCCATCGTTAAAAGAGTCCCTGAAAAAGTAATGAGGTCCATGGATAAGCCTCCATACACTATGCGGGTCCCTAGAAAATCAGAACCTCAATATTATTTCGATGAAGTACTGCCGATACTCTTGAGGAGACGTGTAAGATGGATAATTCATTCAATATAAAATTTTATATTTACACACTACTCAATTTTATGAGTTTTATCATGCGATTTACCGTCTTTAGACAGTTGTTATGCTGGCTTGTAAAACTGCTGCTAATTTTCTTTATTGGCTAAAAATCATTTTTTTCTGCAGGTTCTTCAACTAACGAAGTTTGATTATAGGCTTGCTAATGACCTTGACGAAGATCTACAAAAGTTGCGATGTCGGGTCAACTATGATGCTTTAAGATTTACGAAGCCTATACGTAGTTTAGGTCAGAAACTGGTGTCGAGAATGAGGAAGATGGAAAATCGCTTTATTGCAGTCCACTTGAGGTTTGTCACTTATATCCTCCCTCCGTCCCTAAATAAATGTTGCATTTGGACTTATCAATGTTTTCAAGGAGTGCACTTTACATGTTTGTATAGTGGTGGTACTATGGTAAGAATGTTAGTATAAGATTGTTTCCTTATTTCCAAATGCGACTTTTATTTTGGGACACCTAAAAAGGAGAGTGTGATTATTATGGGACAGAGGGAGTACAAAATTATGGCAGTCTTTCCCTGATTAAATGTTTCTCCAAATGTGACCTTCAAGTGCGGTACTCATGCATATAAATGAACAGGTCTCAACTATATTTATCTCTCGTAAAATTCGAGACAATCCTTCTAAGCTTTGTAATCTACTTGAAACAGGATTAAGGTCATACTCCAAAATTTGACTGGTATCTACCAAATCCCCCTTGCTTATCCCGTTATTCAGCAAGTGGACTAAAATAGGCATTTTTCTACAATCACTCTACTCATGTTCATATCTTTTAACCAAGTTCGTTTCTAGTGGAAAAAAAAAACAAAAATAAAATAAAAAACTCCCTCCGTCCCAAAATGAATGATCGAATTCGCTCTTGATCAAGAGCAAATTCGGTTATTCATTTTGAGACAGAGGTAGTAGTAAACATTGAAGAGAACTGAAAATTGTGTTGAAGAAACAAGTACCTGTTCTTTTACAACATTAAAGATGTTAAACTCCAATGAACAGACTAGAAGATAATGTTTTGCATGATATCTGAGGATGAATGGATATATGTAACTGTCCTGCAGTTATGAATTAGTTTTTTATGTTCCATATGAAGAGTTGATGTGGTGCTAGATGCTAACTAAACACCATCTAAACCTCTCTCTCTCTCTCTCTCTCTCTCTCTCTCACACACACACACACACACACACACAGAATCAACCTTTTCAAATACTTCATTTGTCCCAAAATGATCTTCCCATTTGCCATTTTCCATTGTCCCAAAAAGTTCTTCCCATTTCTACAATTTAGGCTTAAAAGCGCATAAACAAAACATGACTAGTGAAACAAGTGTTCATATCCTTAAAAAGTTTGAATAGTCAAATGGGGAGATCATTTTTGGGACGGAGGGAGTATAGTAAACATTGACTTATATATTCAATCTTGCTTTGGCTTGTTGATCTAAAATTATATCTGTGACAGGTTTGAACCTGATATGCTTGCATTTTCGGGTTGTTACTATGGTGGCGGTGATAAAGAGAGATATGAGCTTGGTGAGATAAGGAAAAGATGGACAACATTACCCGTAAGACTGCTATATTTGGAGTTCTCTTTTCCTTTTTCTTATCTCCATCTTCACGAGTGTAGACATTTTTTTTGTATGCGAATGCTGTAACTTTGCTATTTTGATCTGAAGAGTTGTAGATCAAATTACGTGCAAATATCTAATTTCATGAGTACTTTTTTAAGGATGAAGCTGTTAGTGCGTCTACCTTAAGATTTTCACAAAAAAACTATTACCCCCTTCGTCCCTAAATGAATGTCCACTTAACCAAAAAAAAAAAAAAAAGTCCCTAAATGAATGTCCATATTTTGGTGAAATTAGTAAGTTCTCATTGTCAATGATGATGTTCTAATTTAATATCGTCATTAAGTTATGCTGTGAGGGGTGTTATGATGTATATATGCCACCAAAATTGCTTACAAGTCCATTCTTCGGTTCCCTCTCAAAGTAAAATGGGCATTCATTTAGGGACCGATGGATTACTTCTTTTGAAAGTGGGGAACTATTTTGTTGGGACAAATCAAAAAGGAAAAAGGGGCACTATTTTGGGGACGGAAGGAGTCTGTGTTTTGCTTATGCCTTTTCATATATGGAAGATGTAAAAGACCTGTTTGAGTCCTTGAGAAGGATTTTTTTTTTTTTGCCACCCATCTGCGAGTTGTTAGGCACAAGATTTAGTTGAATTGTGCTTCTTTTTTTTCGTTATATTTCTCCTTTTTTGGAATCCCTCTCATATTTTGCCCCACTGCCACAAAGACTGGCTCCGTCCCTGGCTCTCTAAAGCCATTTTCCCTATTTGTACAGGAAACAAGTCCAGACGGAGAGCGAAAGCGAGGGAAATGCCCACTCACTCCCCATGAAGTCGGCTTGATGTTACGGGCACTTGGGTTCAAAAATGACACATACCTTTATGTTGCATCTGGTGAAATTTATGGCGGGGAAGAGACTTTAAGGCCTCTTAGAGAGCTTTTTCCAAATTTTTACACAAAAGAGATGCTTGCAAGTGAGGAGCTGAAACCTTTTCTACCCTTTTCTTCACGACTTGCTGCTTTAGACTACATTGTTTGTGATGAAAGTGATGTCTTTGTCACCAACAATAACGGAAACATGGCAAAAATCCTTGCTGGTCGGAGGTATGAACGCGAATCACTTCCCTTCGCTTGTTTTTCTATATCAGGGCTATTTATATGCGTGGGTGGAACTTTTTTTACCAAATTATACCTTTTAAATTTACTAACTTCTAAAATGTTCTTTTACAAAAAGTGTTTACCAAAACATGCTCTTTGCTCAAACTTGCTACTAGTAACAGCTACTTAAAAGTCATCGTTAGAGTCACTGCTGTTAGTAGTGTCTTAATGCGTACTCCCCCGTCCCCTAATAAATGTCGTATCTTGACTTTTTTGGTCAACTTAATTGTACTTTGACCAAAAAGAGACTAAAAATCAATTAATTTTCATGAAAATCTAAAAATTGTTATCAATAGTATTTTTGATGGAACATTTCATGAAAATTATTACATTTTCATCAATTTTACATTGGCTGGAATTTGTTAGTAGTCACTAGTAGTTGTAGAGAGTTTGAGCAAAAAACACATTTTTGGTAAATACTTTCTGAAAATGAACATTTTGGATTAATTTTTTTTTTTTTTTTTTTTTTTTTTTTTAACTCAAACGGTATATTTTGGTAAAAATAAACAAATAATAATCTGTGTGTTATTTTTGGAACAACTAAATGATCCTAAGTTACTTGTAAAATAAAGGAGGTACATGGGGCATAAGAGGACAATCAGGCCAAATGCGAAAAGACTCAGCGCATTGTTCATGGCACGAGACAAGATGAATTGGGATACATTTGCAAGAAAAGTCAAATCAAGTCAAAGAGGATTTATGGGTGAACCCGAGGATATGAAGCCAGGCCGTGGCGAGTTTCATGAATATCCATCTTCTTGCATCTGCAAGAAACCCTTCACGTACTCTGACTACGAAAAGGTCAACAACGAAAGTCAAATCTCTGCTAAATTTCCCATATTACCCTCAAATGCTAGTTTGCAGAGACGAAACAAAACAGGCAAGATAAAGGAGCTTGTATCCTCATCAGAAGAAAAGGAAGAAGATGACTTTCTAGCTGACTGAGGGAGGAAAACCCCAAAATACCCCTGGCTCGAGTTTAGTTCTTGATTTATACCAGTTTATCCTTGGATGCCAATTTTAAACGGCATGGTGTCGAGGTTCAAATGAAAGCCACGAAGGTGGTGGCATTCGGCTTCTGCCTTCTAGTCTCTATCTTTGAATTCAGATTGATGCACCTTGATCTATGTATAGATAAAATATGTAAATTTTGATGAGCTGCAAAGCTTCATATCCTTGAGACAATGTAGTTTAGAAGAGTTGGGAAGTATAGTCAGCTTAAATTAACATGAGGCTGTTTGTTTTGTATTTTCATTTTTGCAAAGCTGGGGCCTGTGTTGTGGAGTTGGAATTGCATTGCATCTAAAAATAAGAGCTACATTTTGTCGGTACTTTGTCAAAAATATGAGTTAATTATACTCCCTCCGTCTCAATTTAAAGTTCCTAGTTTTACTTTGCACGGAGATTAAGAAAAAGTAAATGTTGTAAGGCCAAAATATGTTTAGCCCCCCAAAGTATCCACCCATTCCCACTTTGGTACCCAAACCCAATTTTGTCCCAAAGTGACCCTCTAATTTGCCATTTCTCCCAGTTTGACCTATGACCCCCCTTGACCCCTAACGGCGTTAGAAAATTAACGAGAAATGGTCATGTGCATGTCATGTGAGGGGTATTTTGGACATTTTCTTTGAAAAGAGGACAAAAATGTCAATTTGTTATTATGGTGGCAATTGCTTTCTCCACCCAACCCCACCAGTGAGTGAGGAGTTCGACACAGAGGAGGTGCAGAAGACACCGCCGTAGGAGCAGACATTAGGGCCGGTCCAGTCGGCAGTGAAGTTGAACGGATCGGAAAATATGGCAGACTTCCACGCTTGTAGAGCAATGTAGGCACGACGGAGGTTGGGGTTAGGGAATGTGAGTGTAGAGATGTCAGGCTCGGCGGCGGAACGGATCTGGAGGAAAAAGGAGGAGAGTGAAAGTAAGAATAAGAAAGAAGAAGGGTAAGCGCGGCGGCGGCGGCGGAGATGGCGCCATTGTTGACTGTGAATTTGAGAGAATTGTTAGTTGTGGTGGTCGGATTCTGGAAAAATGGCGGCGGTGGTCACCGGATTCTGGAAAATTGGTGGTGGTGGTGGCGGTGAGTGGTTGTGGTCGGATTCTGGAAAAATGGCGGCGGCGGTCACCGGATTCTGGAAAATTGGTGGTGGTGGTGGCGGTGAATGAAGGTTGATGATGGTGGTGGTGGAGAAAGGGTATAAATGGACCTTTATACCCTTCTATTTTCAAGAAAAATGATAAAAAGAACCCTCACATGACAGAAGATGTAGAAAACACAGAGCATTTGTCAAGAGAATGGTTTTTCATGAGCATCTGAGAGATTTCCTCCAGTCATAAATACAACTACTACATGGACAATATCCATATACAGATCCTATAAATAAAGTGAAACAAACCCTAGTTAAGATTACATAATAATACTTTTTGTAGCCAAAGTCAAAAACTAAGAAAATAGTACCTAACAATCTGAAACAGCACTACTACAAAGGAGGATTGACAATGGCCCCTCCTAGTTTTTTTTATACACATCACTAATTCTCACTTCATTCATCATACAACAGCCAGCAAGTTCCATTGACTTGGCCGTCCCGGATCTTTAATCAAAAGCTCGTCTTTCATGCTTCTTATTTCCCTGTCATAGAACCAAAGAAGTTGGTCGGTGATATGTTAGTATTGAATGGATTATGATGATTAAAAAAAACACTATGTACGCTATCTTTTGCAAGTAATCAAAAAAAAAAAACTCCCTCCATTTCAAAATGATAGTCTCCTTTGACTTTTCAAACATTTTAAGGTTACATTATAAGTTTTAGAAATCCAGTGATTTTGAAACCTTTATTTTGGAAATGTGATTAACTTTCTGGGACAAACAAAAAAGAAATGACTCTCATTTTGGGACGGAAGGAGTATAATTCTTTACACTCAAATCGTCCTCCCTCCTATTTAGGAATGTTTATGCTCAGAGTTCTTTTTAGAGAATTCAACCTTGTAAAGTACTGTACTAGTATTCCCATTTTATCCTTCTATTATGAATATAACATAGTAATGGCATCTATTGTCTCATCTCCAGAATGACGTATTGACTTTCAAATAGACTCACTGAATAACTGCAGGTGGTAATAACTACTCCCTCCGTCCCATTTATGTTGGCCACTAGACAAAATCTCTTTGTTTAAGAAAGCATATAGATTACTTAGTTTGATTTTTTTCATTTCCATTCATATCATTCTTTAAATGTAAGATTTTCATTTAAAATCCAAAAAGGAATACCAGAAGTAACTCTAAGTAGGGATATAATAGGAAAGTATCTCATTAAATTGCATTGATTTTCTAAGTGGTCAAAACAATTGGGACAACCAAAAATAGAAATGGGGGTAATATAAATGGGACGGAGGGGGTAACATCTTTTTTTCCTATTTGATCTTGAGAGGGCATCGGAAGGGACTGAACCTGAGACCTCATACTTTGTGACGTCCCAGCTCTACATTGGTTTGTAGCCCTTAGGGTTTAACTAACAAGCATATCTGACAATGCAGCTAAGATGAACTATGTGAGATAAATTTAATCAAATTGCAAATTATTGGAAAGCAATTTCCAGAACCAGAATAAGAGATTAACCTTTCGGAGTAGCTTTGTTCTGGCCTCTATGACTTCTGTCATGCGAAACAGCAGGTAGTTTTGATATGGTTAACGAACTCTGCAACCCCTCTAAAAGCTGTAAACAACATCGAGACCATTCGGTCAGAAATATAGGTACATAATATAGAGATACAACAACAACAACAAAGCCTTAGTCCCAAAATAATTTGGGTACATAATATAGAGATATTGAAAGAAAAAGATGGGAAATAGTGCAGGCAAATTAACTAGATCTTTCTAATAATTTAAGAATACATACGCTCCATTGCAAAGGAAACATGTCATATACTGTGTATTTATTTAGGAATACATTGTACTCTATAGTTGGGGTTATAAATTCCACAAGACTGATGAGATTCTGCATGGCTTAATAGTACACTCCCTCCGTCCCAATATGATATTCCCACTTTATTTGTTGTTTGTTAGAGTGTGAACTTTGAGCAATAGTTAAATGTTAATTTAATTATCCTAATGAAAGTCTGAAATATGTTATTGATACACCATTATATATACTATGAATAATAATTTTAAGATTTTCATTAGGATACTTAAACTAATCTATAATTATTGCTCAAAGTTCATTCAAACAAACAGCAAAAAAGTGGGAACATCCTTACGGGGCGGAGGGAGCATGATATTACACACACATATATGCTCTCTATACATACTCCCTCCATCCCATAACATAACAAATGTTACTATCCTAAAATGGAAACTTGATATTATTTCTTTATTCAATGAGACCCACTTGCCACACTCACAACAACAATCCACTAACGATTCTACCCCCACTTTCTCTCTCCTACTTTACTTTTTGATAATCACAACACCTACTCCACTATCAATATTATACTTACTTTTCCTTAATTCCCGTGCATTCAATTTTGGTAACATTTGTTATGTGACGGAGGGAATATATATTACACACACCACACCAACACAAGCATACACCAGTCCCATGCAGATTAATTTATGTTAGCCACTAGAAGTACACAGCACAAAAAGCAAAAGGGTAATTAAAAGGAAGAATCCAAGTGACCTATAGATAGCGAAACAATATTTTCATACCCTTTTCATAAATAAATAATAAAAAAAAAGAGGACTTACTCTCGAAGTTGGCTGTATTCTGCGATTCGATCTGCGAGGCTCTGCAACTTCAGGACCTGGTTTATCATTCACATCTTGTTTAACTGACTTTCCACCAACAGGTGCCAGCCTTCCTCTATTCGCCCGCTCAGATCTAGCCTTCGATGTGAGAACTCTCTTCGGAGCATCTGCTGGAGGAGCATCTGAAGAAACTGACATGGGTCCCTCTGATATTTCATCAGTATTGGAAGACGACTTAAAATCTACCAGTTTTTGTTCTCCTGATTCATTCTGGTCATTACTTGCAGAATTCTTGACTACATTATCCGTCACGGTGGTCCCCTTTGAAGTAAACTTTGCAGAAGCTAAAATGTTGGCATTCGGAGGTAATGTCCTACCAGAAGGGTTTTGTGCTGCTTTCCCCGTCTTGAAAACTCGGGGTTTCCTCTCAACAATTTGCTTTTCCTTGTTATCGTTTTTGAAATTATTTGTCCATCCACGAGGTCCTGTTCCTTGAGGCATCAAAAATCTAGTAAACTTAGATGGGTCATTTGCTGACTCATTCTTATTTCCCCTGTCACCATTGTAATGTTTGCTTACATCCATAAATTTCTGCTTTTTTCCAGGCTTAGGGACACCAAAAATCACTCTTGGACCTTCCTTCTGCAAACCACTCCGTACTGTTCTATGCGACTCAGGCTTTTTCTCAATCTTAGTAGTTTTACCAATATTAAATACTTTCTCGGGAGCAGATAATGGCAGCAATCTTGCTTCTTCATGTTTCCCTGACGCAACATGGTCCACACTAATTTGACTTCTATCATTTCCTTCGCCCTCTACATTTGGTCTCTTCTCCTCAGGTATAGAACCCATCGGAACTTTTTGCTTTCCTCGAAGCTCAGGAGAAGGATAGCCCAGCTTCATTCGCTTCTCCTTCGGTGTGTCACCCTGTAACGACATAAAAAAAAATCAATAAACTAGAAAGTAAAACATAATACTCTCATCAAAACAAACATAAACAACAAATAAGGATAAACCTGGGAAGAGTAGTTCCCTTTTGAGCTAGACCACTCGATCCACTTCTCATCCTTCCAGATGAGAGTTGGCCGGAGATGCCATGCTCGAACCACTGTTGTTTCTCCTTGAGCTGCCAAAAAAAAAAAAAAACATCACAAAGGAAAAACACTTTAGACAAATCAATCAAGACAGTTGAAACTGCAAAATTAACATGCAAGTCTTGAGGGTAATGGAAATCAATATGATAGATAGCAAATACCTGGAAAATGGACTGATAATGAAGTTTCATCATTCTTGTCTTTCTCTCTGACAAGCCCCTCACACCAGCTAGAGGCACAATAAAAAAAAAATATTAGACACACATTAAAAAATAATGAAACATATAATTCTTTCCTATTTTTCATTTATTCTCATCCAGCAACACTGCTGCATGTTATCCATGTTTACAAACAGTCAAGATCAAGAGCCATGTCCAGTCAAGATCAGAGATCATGATGTCACCTAAAACATATACCAATCATTCTATCTTATTTCTTTATATATCATACATTATAACATCCGACCAGCTTCTAACAACTCCTATCATAACAATCGACCAACTTCTTCTAACAAATCCTATTATATCAATCATTTTATCCCAACATTTACTTTAAAGAAGAACCAAACAAAGAGTATTGTTAAGTTTAGAGTTAATGGATAGTAAAGCATTTAATATAACATTCAACATCAGCAATGTAAACTTTGTTTTTCCACTTTCATTTAGCCAAAGCAAAACGTTCATCAAAGACATTTGCAGTTTTCCTAGTTATGACTTTTCATTTTGACTTTTAAGAGTATAAACAATGGTAGATGCCTACCAATTGTGTAACCACACATCAACTCGATCTCCAACGTTCCAAGAATAATCAGTCACTGCACCTCTACGCCTCTTCCTTGTTCCTTCAAACTTCATGCTAGTCATAGGATGTGCAATACGTATCCTGGGTACCTTTGTGCCGTCACCTTCGAGTGCCACCCATTCCTTTAATTTCCCTGCGAGGGTTTATACACCAATAATTTGAGAAATCTAAACACACATGGTTGCACAAGACTCTGCTTACTTTTTTGAAGCAAATTTATGCCAAGTACAAGTGCCAAGATAGCAACAAGCAGGGTAATTGTACCAACTACATGATCTTATAGATTTATTAATTTTATTTAATTGCTTACATTTATCAGGGAGATGCAAGTACTTAATAGTAGTACATTTTTACCATACGCCACTTTAAGATTTCACAAATACCAAGCGGTCAACCAGTACAACACTTCAAATACTGAGACTTTGGGTTCCAAAAACATTATTCTAAAAAAGCATTGATCAGTACTTCAAAAAGTTGGGATCAGAAAAAACTCAAAAAGCCATGCACTCCCACTCCCACTCCCACCCACATAAAAGAAAAGCAATAATTCAACTTAAATAAACAAACTCCTCATTTGGGCGGTAGTCTTTTTTTTTTTCTTTTTATTATTTAGGGTTGATGTAATTGGGCTAGAGGAAGCAAACAGAATAACAAATGAAATCACAGTGAGAACAGGATAGATAGTGAAGACATTCACACTATAATGCTCCGACTCGGGCACGAATGTCTGACAGGTATGCCAATCCAAGTGTCGGATCCTCCAAAACTATAAGAGTTTACATAAAATTAGTGTAAAATATCCACCCCATACCCACACTCATGTCCTTGGGTACATTGGAAAAACTGAAGGGTCTGAGCATCAGAACATTCACATGCAGAAACTATTACCAGGTGGCACAATCGATTAGTTAAAATATGAATGTGCAGCCAAACTAATGAATCCATCTATTTAGTTGGCTGAAATCTCGAGACGAATGTTTGAAGAGATACACTGATGTTTGTGCAGTAGAGCAAAGCAGCACAAACTGTTAAACTGGGAAAGTCTGTTCAAAGTATCCCAAGTAATAATAACGAAGAAGAGATTAATCACTGTGAAATACCGGTAAAGGAAAGGAACTAGGAATCAAAAGAAGTACAGAAAAAGTGCAATTGTTTTATCCTTGTCTTGGATCTTTCATGGTGTGTCAAGCCTTTGACAATTTCCATTAAAAAAAAAAAGGGCGACAAATGAAGTGGATGGTTGTAAATAAGAATCTGTTTTTTTTTTAGATGGTGAAGAACCCTCCAGATAAAACACCTAAGCAGAATTCCTCTGGTCAACCTCAAGAACCAAGACAAGTGCCTCCATTAAGCACCCTGAATTACTAAACCCTAGCAAAGAATGTTTTCTTTCTGCGCCTTCACTGTGTAATTACTTCGAATACAATGTTTTAATGGTTTCTAGCAGATAAATTCAAATCCCCATGCTAGCTTGGGCATCACTCAGCTCTTTTATTTAACTGTTCACTCACATCTATACACTTGTCTATATTTATAAATTAAAAAAAAAAAAAAAAAAAAAAAAAACTCAAAACTTGCTATTGCATAATATGAAGTATAGCCAAAAACCAATTGCAAAGCAGAGCATTTTACCTTCATCTGATTCGAGTTCAGTGTAACAGAGATATGCTTTACCATCCCTCAAGTTCAACACATTAGCTGCAAACCAGGCACCTTTAAACTTGCCACCATCCTTAAACACCTATACAAGAAATCGCTGAAGTAAATCAAATGTGAACATCAAAAGGAAAGCAAAAAAATATTGACAAGAAGTTGCTTGAAGAAAAGATGTAAAGCATTTACAACAGCAAATATGAAAAAGAATGTCTGGAGGGTCTACACATTAATTCACGACCCACATGATTGCAACAACCAGCAGAAAATTTCACCATTTTTTACTTCACGTACCTCAACAAGACAGCCTTCCTTGATGATGTTCTCTTCCAGTATCCCAGAAGTATTCTTATATTCATTCTGAACACTGACAGATGCATTACTTGATTCAAATTCCGACTCAGGAACTACCCCAATGGTTTTGGACCTGTCAGAAGCGATATGAGTCCTTATACCACCCAAATCCATATCATGGCTTGTTTTAGAAACTAAGCTGGCAGCAGCCACCCTCATCGGGTCCTTAATTGAAACCCCAGATACCTCTCCATGTCTCAATGTCTCGATCTGCATATCAGATGGCCCAGGTCTAGCCAAAACATTCAAATTACCTTCATGATTTATCGTACTTGATTTATGACTAGTCACATTGCCGGTGACTACACCCTGCTGTTCAGATGTCACCTGTGGTGTCTTCCAATAGCCCTCCGGACCAGATGCCACCAGCTCGTTCAAAGTCAGTGGCTCACCCATTGCAACAATTTTTCCTGCTTGTGATACAGCCTCTGCTGCAAGTTCAGCTGCTTTCACTACCGCATCTATATTTTCAGCATGTCTTGAAGCAGCCGAAGCCGCTTCGACTCTCCTTCTAGAAGCTTCCCTCGCCGCGACAAGAATTGCGCTAGAATGACTGCCTCCGTCCCCACCCTTCAATATGGATGCAGGTGTAGCATTTCCATAATTGTTTCTCACATCAGTAGGAAGTGACATTACGTGACTATCAGAAAAGTCACCTGGTCCACTCGATGCCAACACTTCATAGGCCATTAGCCTAGCTTGTTCAGCAGCGTTCGATGCGATTTTAGCAGCAGCAGCTGCTGCCTTCGCAACAGATGCAGCAGCAGCTATGGAGACAGCTGCAGCAGATAACCTCGACTCGACATCAGAAACCAAACCAGATTTTTTTTGTTTTTCCAATTGGGTCCAAATATCTTGACAGTGACTAATAGCAGAAGACGCGTCCTTAGACGCCTCTTCTGCTAGTCGTTTAGATTCTTCCACTTTGTTAAAAGCTTCCTCTGATACTATAACCTTCCCCTCTGCATTCTGATTTCCACTTTTTGACTGATCATTGGAAGGTGTAGGAGTTAAAGAAAATGGGAACTTTTCTGGAGTGCGTTTAGAATTAAAGCTTGCAGTAGTTGACACAGCAACTGCTTCAGAAAAAATGCCACTAACAACAGGAACAAGCACTGATTCTGTCCGACTTTGAGCAAGCAAAGAGATTTGACCATGGCTTTCAACTTTCTTTGACGAATCACCAATAACAATAGGGGTAGAGACTAGCTTTGTCTGAGTTTGACCGGGCAGGGCAACTTGTCCAACAAGCTCGGTAGAAGGAACCTTCTTCCTCTTTCTGCTCTTTGAATCACCAATAGGCAGAACTATGACTTTCTCCTCTGCATTTTGATCCACACGTTTTGGTTGGTCGTTGGAAGGAATAGGGGTTACAGTCAACGGAAACTTTTCTGGAGTGCTCTTAAGATTAAAGTTTGCGGTTGTTGGCACAGCAACTGGTGAGGAGAAAATGCTACTAACAACAGGAAAAGAAACCAACTCTGCCTGATTTTGAGCAAGCGAAGAGATCTGACCATGGCTTTCAGCCTTCTTTGACAAATCACCAATAATAACAGGAGCAGAGACTAGCTGTGTCTGAGTTTGACCAGGCAGGGCTATTTGTACAACAGGCTCAGTGGTAGGAACCTTCTTTCTCTTTCTGCTCTTTGAATCACCAATAGGTGGAACTATAACCTTATCCTCCGTATTCTGATCCCTACTTTTTGGTTGATCATAGGAGGGTGTAGGAGTTAAGGTGGATGGAAAATTTTCTGGAGTTCTTTTAGAATTATCGCTTGCAGCTGTTGACACAGTAACTGCTGTAGAAAAAATGCTACTAACAACAGGCACAGACACTGATTCTGTCCAACTTTGAGCAAGCAAAGAGATCTGACCATGGCTTTCAGCTTTGTTTGACAAATCACCAATAAAAACAGGAGCAGAGACTAGCTTTGTCGGAGTTTGACCAGGCAGGGCTATTTGTCCAACAGCCTCGGAAGTAGGAACCTTCTTTCTCTTTCTGCTCTTTGAATCACCGATAGGCAGAACAGAAGACACGGTGGGTATTTTCAGGTCAGGCAGGGGAGAAGCCCCAGTGAAAACACTCGAACCACCACTATAAACCACAGGAATAGGAGACCGCTTTACATCAGGCGCACCTGATTCTTTGACAGGGGTTAGTTTTACTGCTTCGGTAAGAGGCAATGTAGACATACGACCACTGACATTGAAGGGAGAAGTGGGTGGAGCAGCAACCCACTGACCAGGAAAGGGGCCATGAGACAGCCAAGAAGGATTGTGTCCAACAAAATTCTGCATGGGTGGAGTTTGGTACGGATGTAGAGGAGAAAGTGACTGGTGATAATCAAGATGAGCACCTCTTGCCATGCTATTAGCCTGCAAACCTTCAGCAGAAGGCGTAGATACATTCCAAAGAGGTGATGATAGAGGAATCATGGGACTTAAAACTGGCGATGGTGTACCAGGACCCTTCTTTTTTGCTCGTCCAGTAGTTGAAGAGGGACCTTTATTTTTAACTGTACCATGTTTCACAGCCTGATCTGGAGTCGTATTGCCTGTGTTTTTCCATTCTGAAACAAAATTAGACGATAATAAGGCTGAAGGACAAAGAGGAGAGTTTAGTCTGATGAGATACCTGAGCGCGATTGCACAGGAGTGTCACTTCTGCTTGCCAGGGATTTCTGTCCATGAAGCCTTTCAATAGACGCCCGCCAAGCAGGCTCCCAAGGACCTCTCCCACCATCTGTAGATAAAAAAACGCATGCACTCAAACGACATGTCCTCTATTTTAATTCATTACACAATAAAAACAAGTTACAGACTGACCAGACGGCCCAAATGCAGCAATCATACAAGCCTCTTCAGGTGTTGTTCCTTGTCTGCAACCAACATCACAACCATTATTTCAGCATACCTATATGGAGCTCAATTTATAGGCGTAATACAAATGTATTAAAAAAAGAACTAAAATACTCGCACGTGACAGTCTATTACATCAATAGATAAAAATGACAACACCATCCTTGCAAGTTATTTTGTGACAAACACGTAACAATCTCTTTGCGTAATAGAAGAACCTCCCACAAAATTAAAGTAGGGTATATTACAGTTGCATCCATTTCCACGATCATAGAAAAAAATAAAAACATAAATCTTAAAGAAAGAGCAGGACTCACATCAATGATCCATATACAAGTATTTGTGCTCGCAGTTGTACTTGTTGCATATCTGTAAAAGGCTGCTGAAAGAATGATACTGAGGTATTCAAATCTGGCACACTTGAAGCATGAATAGAAATGACACCAGATGGTTTCTTAGCATCAAGTTCGACGCTCTCAAGAGATTTCAACTCTTCAAATTGCAGAACTTGACCAGTTCCAGTAGTGGCTAGTGACACACTTAATTTTTCTGATCTTTCCATCTGTTTTGCAGAAGTTTCCTTCACATTCATTCCTTTTTTAGCACTTTCTTTCCCTCCTGATTTTCGTCTTGCTTTACGCTCGGTGGTCCCTTTGGCACCTCCTTTTGTGATCCCGCCAACAGGTGTTTGAGGACTACATTGAGTAACTTCTTGTGTTATCTTAGGATCCACTTGGGGAGCCACAGATATAGAAGCAGACCCTTCAGCAATCTTCAGGTCAATACAACGGCACAACACAATTAATAAACAAAATGACAAGCTATAGAAAACAAAAAAGTAAAGTTAAAATTTAGAAATGATGAAGCCCAAAAGTAAGGAAGATTTACCATTGGTAAATTACTAGCTTGAATGGTGGGAAATGATTGCCAAACCTTGGTAGCATCTCCCAGACTCACAGATGGACTGACCTCAAAACTAAAGCTCATTTCTTCCTTAGCTGATCCATCTTCACACAAATTGTGGGATACCGATTGAATTTTTCCCTCCACATTATCGGTAACATCAGAATGGGATATATTCTCCTGTATTGTGTCCTTGTCCTGCTCACGATTGTCTTTTGCATTATGAGAAAGTTCTACGCAACTAATGACTGTAGGAGAATCACAACCATGTTTATCCAAAATGGCAGAATTGCCTTCTTTTTGCACCACGTGAGCATCACGCTTTGAAGGAAGGGTCGAATCAGCAGAAGCCTGATGGTCATTTGATGAATTATCTGGAAAACCTGCCAATTTATCAGAATGGGAACATAATAAACAGTAACAAGTAATCGCACGAGAACATCTTCAACCCCATATTATACGCACTATTCGAGCCTCATTTCTGATTGTTGCAGGCCCCAACTGCCATATAAATACTACTAATGAGTTTTACTTCCCCAACTGATATCATTTTAAGGTTGATATGTTACATTTACCTTGAATTAGTAGAGGATATAACTAGCTTCATCATTTATGTACAAAGAAATGAAGTGACCTCATTTTGGAATAAAAATAGTGTTACTATAAATACTTGTTTTTAAGTACACGGAATAAATTTAATAATGTATATCTTTTTCAGTCATTTGCAGTTAGAACCTTACGTTAGTTACTGATTTATCACCACGATTATATAAATAAACAACTAATTAGCAGGTTGAAACTAGTACATATGATCCTGTCAGTTCCTAGTATCAAAATTAGAATTCTTATAAATCACTTCGTCCGCACCTACGAGTCATGTTACTTTTTGCAATAAGATTAATGAAAAGCAAAAGCTTGTCGACACAATTAAATGGGAGATGGGTCCAAAGTAAATTTGTGGAAACAATTCATCCTTTTCATCCTAAAAGAAAAGTGGACTTTTTTTTGACATCACAAAGGTAATATTGTGGACTCTTTTTGGGGCATACGGTCTATCAATAAAAAAAACTAGGACAGAGGGAGTACATTTTTATAAGAGCACCAACTACATGGATTACTTGTGTTCCCTCCTAAACGTACTAGTGAAACTAGTGTTGGAAGAACGATAATGAGATTCCCAAACATACATGATAATACCAAAATTATACAGCATACATCAACAGTGATGGATAGCAAATTGAACACTTGGCAATTGGTCTTCATGACATATAGATTGTGGAGAGGCCAAAAAGGGACGGCCCCTGGTACACTTGTATGTAATTAGTTATTTATAGAAATGGAAAGATGAAAGCAGAAAGGTAGAGCTTGCTTAAAAATATGAAACATGACTAATTCACTAAGAAGCAATCGGCTCTATAATATGGTGAAGGATAAAAAAATATGATAGAAACCAGACACATACAGAGAGAGGTACTGAGATGATGGCCTTAAAAGAAAGAAAAACAAAATTCTCAATCGAACTAGAAAATACCAACAGTGGGAAAACATATGCAGTCAACTCTGAGAGGCCAGATATCTAAGACACATCACCAACACAAAATATAGTCAAGGTAAATCACCTGGCAAATGTTGCACTCGATCATTAATATCCGTCTTTGTCTCTTTAATTTTTTCTGTTTCAGCTCCCTCTTTTATTGATGAACCACAAGGAGTAGAACTTGATTCCACCTCATTAGAGCCCCCTTGAACAACTTCCATAGCAACTGCTGCTTGCTCAATCTGGCTCACACGGACCACCGAGGCACACTGATCATCCATCTCATGTACTTTTCCAGCACAATCAGCAGATGTACCTTCTATAACTTCAAAGGTGGGGCCTTCTGAAACAGATTCCGGTACAGTTGAAGCCTGTGAAGTTTCATATAAAGGGCTCGCTTCTCTAGGCACATCCACATCCTTACCTTTTTTATAATCCAGCAGTTGATGACTCACCCCAAATATAGGTGACTTTGGCTGGTCATCATGACCTATATCTATATCAGTTGTTGAGTTATTACCAGAAGGTACTTGATGAGCATCCAATGTCTCATGAGATTCGAACTCGGTTTCTTTTGTAGCTGTGATTGACAGAACAAAGTAAAAAAATAAAATAAAGGTTAATAAAATATTAGATGATTGGAAAAAAGAATTGCAGAAAATCAATAAGAAAGCCAATAATATACCAGGTTCAGTTTCAGTGGGAGCATGAGAATCTGATCCCTGCGATACCACAACATTCCCACAGCTTTCATCAGAGGACATCAATACAGGCTTCTTGGGGCTATCAAGAACTCCAACAACCTCACGTTCCATATCACCAGGTTCCCGAGACAATGTTTCGCTCCCCGACTCATATACAGAAACGTTTTTGTCCATATTAAGCCCATCCAGCTCAAACGATGGATTTTCCTGGTGGATCTGCACTGAATCAAAGGGAATGTGAGGTAGGAGATGATCTTTAGCATCTGATTCTTTTTTTACTACCTTATGAGCATTACTTTCGACTTTTAGATTTTCGGTAACAGTTTTTCCAGCAAGTACATTATCTGAAGAGCATGCTGTCATCAGAATAGTAGAATCGCTCACAAGACCAGTACTGCTTGCATCACCTGGATCAACCCATTTATCGCCTGATACAGACAGCATACATGTAGCCGAACTACTCACCAAGGCCCCTGTATCCTCTTCCCCATCAATTCCAGCAGCATTTTCTTTCTCAACCACAGAGTAACTCTGCACATGAGTTACCTCCACAAGGGGATTTACCTCCAGTTCTTGATAGTTAGAAATCTCTGTAGTAGTGTCGTCAACCTCAGTAGCATGCATCCCGGAATCTCCATCACCTGGAATAACTACCGTTGATTCCAAAGGTGTATTATCTGCTGCAACCTGCTGCTTAATCTCTGAGACGTTGCTTATCAGAGAAGGTTCATTTAAAGATACATCCAAGCTATAACCCCCAGTTACATGTGGTTCACAACCCTCCTTCAAATGCGAACTAGTTGGTACCTCAACATCTGAGATGCTAATATCAGTTGACTGGTTATCCACAAAATCCAGCTTCGAAACAACACTGAGAGAACTTTCTACACTGGGAGTAAAAATTTCAACGGTGCTTGCACTTGATATTTGACCACCCATATGTGGTCTGGTGTCCATATCTTGTTTCTCAACACTTCTCCAAACACCTTCAGGTAAACAGTTTGCATTTCCTACACCAATCTCAGAAACATGTTGTTGGTTGTCTGGATCATTTAAGTTCTCTGATGTGCCTACATTACCACATTCTGACTTGGAAACTGAGGGATCTGGCATTTCATTAGTCACAGTTTCATTCACGACATTATCTATTACCCCTTGATTTACATTATCACCATTCACCTCATTTTTTTCCTCAAAATTCTCAGTTACACTTTTTGAACCCAGCTCATTACTAGAGCGTTCAACCTCTTCAGAATTTAAATTAGGGTCCACACTTACAACACTTGTATGCACATCTGGAGCTGATGCAGACTGTTCAGCATGATTCTTTCCTTCATCTTGCTTAAAACTAGACTCCATTGGATTAGTTAGGTTACCTAAATCATCACCAACATCTGCTTCTTCGATTGTAGTTTCTCCTATGACCCTTTCTTCCATCCCAACTGATTTTAATAGCATTTCAACAGACTCTGAGGATGTTGCTTCCAACCAAACATTATTATGTCTTGAAATTGAGCAAGATTCTGTTGGACCAGAATCAAAATCAATTCCACTATTTACCTGTGAGAAATCTTCAATCCACTGATTGTCCTCCTGACTAGGAATACCAAGGAAAACCTCGTTTTCAACTAAACTGTCAAATCTTAGATGTCCCTGTAGGCTATCATCAAAGTCAAACTTGGGAATTGCATATGGACGCAAAACAGGAGAAAATTTCAAGCTCCCTTCACCAGCTAAGTTGAGATTCTGGCCTTGGAAGTCATTGTCATCATATTCCATGGGTATATCACTACAGTTGAAATAAAGAGGAATAGAAATTATGTACATGCATTAGTTAGGCTGTTTGAGAGTAATGATTCGAGTATGAAAAAGTAACAAAATATCCTTGTCGACAGTACTAAATTGGCTACACAGCCTGTGAGTCCGGCCATTATATGATTTAAAAACAAACAGTTAATGCCATCTAGGATTTTGTGATCAAAATTTTGTGGTAATGTCAGCCAAAAGACCAATCAGTGAATGCCAAGGATTTTGTGCTAGAAATTTTGTGATTTTTTTGTCAACCAATCATTGGTCCATAATTTAAACCCTTTTACATGTTGTAAATGAAAATATCAAACCATCTACTGAGGTGTAGCAAATGAGGACACTAGTGTGTGTGTGTGTGTACAAACACACACATATATGCACTGCAATGGTGTGAAATTACCCACCTCAAATCTCATACACATTGCGCGCGGAAAGTCAAATTAAGACTTACCCAAACTACATCAAGACAGAAGATTCCAAATATATTCATCTATACAGTTTCATCAATAGTGGTTCAAGACATCTTCCACGTCGAAAAACATTTTTTCATCTAATATTGGTACATATGTTTTTTTCATCTAATATTCATCTATACAGTTTCATTGATGGTGTGATATTATACCCACCTCAAAATTTCATAAACATTGCGCGCGGAAAGTCAAATTAAGACTTACCCAAACTACTTCAAGACAGAAGATTCCAAATATATTCATCTATACAGTTTCATCAATAGTGGTCAAGACATCTTCCACATAGAAAAACATTTTTTTCATCTAATATTGGTCCATATGTTTTTTTTTTGATATTATAATCCTGTCCTAACCTAATTTGAAAGAAATATGCATAGATGACTATCATTGACTATCATGATAAGCTGCAAACCAAAAGTAGTTCTAAAAAATGTTATATCAAGGCAGTGCATATCTAACCCTGATATGGGTTTACAACGTTACATCATTAAATAAATCTATTTCAGTAATTCACATGTGATGACTTTTGTTGTCACAGGTTTAACTCTCCAAATACACACACACATTTTAGAGCAAGAAATGGATATATATAGGTTTTTTGTTTGTACCTTAATTTCCTTGCTGTTATACTTAGTTGTTCGATCAATGTCAGGCCAAGAAATTCAAACTAAACAAAATTATCTAAGCAAGAAAGTGTGGTCCACACGTGTATTTATCCTACTTACAAAAAATTTATATGTGTATGTGTATGTGCGTGTGCGTGTGCGTGTGCGTGTGCGTGTGCGTGTGAGTGTGAGTGTGAGTGTGCGTGTGCGTGTGCGTGATACTTAGTATAGAATAAAAATGGAAGTCAGACTTCCACAAGTAGTATAGAATAAAAATGGAAGTCAGACTTCCACAAGTACTTAAGGGCAATGCATCTTTTCGATCCAAAGTCCAAACTATGTATGTTCCATTAAATTTCCCCCAAGTTCAGTAGTTAGGTATTTCTTTCATCCCTGGTGGCCCCAACAGTAACAAACATGGATAAGTATGTCCTGAGAGATTGTGTTCCATTAGACTGAACAGAAAGGCAGAATGGATTCACATAGCCGATCCAAGTGATGGGAACAAAGGTTATGTTAAGGTGATTTGTTTGGCTTCAATGCACCCAATCAATTCCCTAAGGCGGAAGATAGGAATAGGTCGAGGGGGGGGGGGGAAAGGTTAGATGCTAAAAGAAAAAAAGATTCCATGATTTTAGAGAGGCATAATAATAATAATAATAATAATAATAATAATAATAATAATAATAATAATAATAATAATAATAATAATAATAATAATAATAATAATAATAATATCCTTCCATCTCGTACCCAAGACGGATGGATAATAAAAACTAAAGATTGTTGGAATAAATTTCTTTTCTTTTCTTAAAATGGACAGTGTTATCAAGATCGAGAAAAATTTCAACCCAATAGAGCTACACCCACATGTGGAACTGATTACAAAAGAACAACTTGCATACCCTAATGGCCTAATCATCATTTAAACTTCATTTATTTCAAAAGAACCCCTAACAACCGAAAAGACTACCACTTGCATACCTTAATCACCGTATATCCCCCAAAAGTCGGAAAATCTTATCAGGTCATAACCAAAACTACAGTGATGTACAAATGTCTTTTAAAACAATAATACTACTTCTCAGGTTTGAATACTTCCTTCTTCGTTAAACCCTAAAAAGCACGACTTTACATAACCTCCACACCATTAACATAATGGAAATAGATAATAATTTTCAAACTAACATCAAAAGGACACAACTGCCATATCACCAGCAAAATAACCAACCTAAAGAACAGACTAGATACTTCTCAGCATTTAAATACTTACTCCTAAAGCCACCGAATAAATAAATAAAAAGAAAAACTTATTTCAAGCTCTATTCAATAGTATTACTATGCAATTGAACACCCCAAATATCAACAAATAACAACCATTTTAAAGAAAACAGCAAGCTGCAAACCCTAATCACCATTTCAACTTCTCTGGCAAAAAGAAAACTCAATTTTCCACTTGAATTACAACTCCCCAGCAAAGTACTCCCATAAGGATACATAAATCAAAACCCTAATATCAATCAGTACTTAAACAATTCATCCTTCACTGAAACCCCAAAAAAGGAAAATTTATCCTAATTACAACAGAACAACTTGCATTCCCTATTCCCAATTTCAATCTTGTAAACCCAACAAAAGAAACCCAAGATTTTCACTTGAATTAGAACTACTACTACTGTGGCACAAAAAAAAAAAAAAAAAAATCAAAGCCCAAACAATATCAGTACTTAAACAGTTAAACACATCACTCTTCACTAAACCTCAAATATCACAACATTACACGACCAAATAAAAATACACCCACTTTCAACTCTAATCACAAATACAACTTTTCAAAAATAAAAAATCCCAAAAACAACAAGCCCTAAAAAAAATCACTCTAATCACAACCAAAGCAAATAGCAACAAACAATTATACAACAGCACAAAAAAGATAAAAATGAAATGAACAGTTACCAGAACAATTAAGTGTAGAGACGCTACCTCCCTCCATTCAGAGACAAAATCCGGACCGCTAGATCAACTCAACCCCAATTATAGCCGTCAATTTCTGCTCCTTCATAACCTTTAGGGCTCCAACTTCAAAGCTTTTCCCTTCAAGCAAAAAACAAGTTTCGACCAAACAATACAACAAATCTCCAGTAGATCGATAAATTCCTCCGGCGAATCGACGGGTACAAGGCGACGGCGACTCGAGTCTCGAGCAGTGAGGAAATATAGGGGTGTGTGAACTGTGTGAGAGAGAAAGTAAAAAGGTTAGAGGGAATTTTCACAGTTTGGGGGAAGAAATAGAAATGTGTGATCGCGATAGAATTTGAAAAAGGACAGGGGGTATTTTTGGAAATTAGGTATGGGCGGGCAGGCGGGGTTTTATTTTACAGAATGGTCTATATAACACGTGTTGTGTTTTTGTTAGGTGTAGGAAAGTTAGGATGCAATACTAAATTGTGTTTTTTTTTTTTTTTTTTTCTTTTTTTTTTTAACTATCTTTTGTGCTTTTTTTTTCTTTTTTTTTTACTATAAAGCAATAAATGTAGAAAAGTAGGCTCAAGGCTAATAAAGTTGTGATACATTTTTCTAACATAAGTGGTGTTGTTATGAGCAAACCGAATGGTTTGCCTATCCACTTTACAAATGTTGAAAAAATAACAAAAACTAATTGATTATTTTACATCAGAACTAATGGTTTCTAACGATTGTGGTAATCGCAGTTAGCCTTTTATGTATGAGCATGCCAACTGGAAATCCGTTAGAGCTTGGATGTTTGTAAAATTGTGTCTGATTGCCCATTCCAATCCTTTGTGGATTTCTAAGATTTATGTGTGGATGCTTGAAGGAGCTTGAAGCATTGACTTCCTAGTGCTATTCTTCCATTTCTTCTGCTTGATAGTTCCCAACCCAACCTGCCCAACGAGCATTTTCTTTCTAGGGGTCATCTGATATGAGAATGAGAGAGTTTCTGTGACACTGTTTTTTAGTAACATCTTGTTGAGCATATAGAACAGTTTTCCTATCTACTTTACAAATGATAATGGAAATACATAACGATACGAGATACTTAATTTCTATAATTAGAGTTTCTAGGACACACCGAGATTGAGTCGTGACGAGGTGGATACTTTCGTGATTGTGCTTAATTGCCAAATTGAATCCTTTTTTAACAGTCGGGCACTTTGTTTGAATGCTTGAAGTGGCTTTGCATGATATGCTAGCAATCGTCATTCTTCCGTTGTTTTTGTCTCAGAGTTCCCAGCCTATTCATGCCTAGTCCACTCTTTTCTTCCATGCGCCATTTGATAAGAGGATAAGAGAATTACATGTGTTATTTGTTTTGATGTATTATTCCAAAGTTTTTTCATTCTTAGAATCAAGACTCTGTTATGGGGGGTTTGAGTCGTTCTTAATATATCTGATTTTCAACATTTTAAGAAAAACTGACTTTTTTATGCACCTAGTTTGGGTTTAATGTGTGTCAATGCATTAGTGCAAGTAGATTTATTTTTTAAGAAACATTGCATGAATTATTTAGTGTCAAACTATATGTAGTTGTGAGTTCTAGTGCATGTGTTATTGAGTGTCAATGTATGTATGTTTACTAAATAATGTCGCTAATAAATATGTTATTAATTGTCTGTACATATATTTAAAGTGCCAATGCAACTGTAGGTGTTTGCAAATGTCAATACAAGAGCATGTATTTATAAGCATCCGTTATGTTTGAAAGTGCCAATGCATGTGTCTATGGGCAGGGGCGGACACATGTGTCGTCTTATGGGTGAATGTGCACCCATGAGACAACACTCAGTTAGTGGAACCACATTCATTTGTGCTTGCGTTGCAACACATTTGTCTGAATTGTTGAGGAGTGAGTTAAATTTGCTGGATGTGAAAAGTTCACAACCAATTGTCTAAATTTTTTGAAACATGTGTGTATATATAATTACAAGAAAAATAATTATTACTGGTGGAAAAATAATAAACTAGGGTATGGAGATAAAAACAACTAATAACAAGAAAATTAATTGCATAAGCATTACTTCGTTTGCCCCTAACCCCTAACAGATTAACTTTGCAACATTTAGAGGTGTGCATGGTTAGACGGTTTGGTATATGGGTAATACCGCTACCAAATCGTATATCTTCGGTATGCAAAATTTTGAACCATAACGACTATGTTTTAAATGATACGCTTCTTTCGGTTTTGGATTTAGGGATTGATCTGTTCGAGATATAATTCGGTTCCTCAACAACAATATTGAAGCTTGAGCTAACAAGTCTCAAAAGAAGATATCAAGCAATACTAATAAATTAACATTTAGACAAGTAAACTCTAAATTATTTATTGTGAGAAAACTATAAATAATTAAGGAATGAAAGTAAAGAATCATACACAGAAAAACAAACCTGAAGCGAGCTTTACTACTACATGCGAGAAATCGAGTTAAAGACACAAAAATCACTTTGTTGTAACATGCAAGGGTGAGATCGTAGAGGTGAGAAGAGGAGAATCCACCGAAAGGCGGAAGTGGATTGGGGGTAGAGTGAGAATCGTCGCCACACTAGGTATGGTTAGGGGTATGGTTAGGGAGAGAGGAAGTCGAAGGAGCCAATGAAGATTTGCTGAAATGATATCTGCTTTCGACTTTCGTTATCTAAATATATGTGCGTATATTTATAATACATATATGTATGTATATATATAGAGTTAGTCTCATGTAAAACGCGTTTTCCCTAGTCATTAGGAAAAACGTGTTTTTCATAATCATAACACACTTGCTGGATCTTTGTAAAAAACACCAACTAGACATCCTAAACATTGTTTTTGGCTATCTATTAACACAACAATTGCTCTTCATTTTATTTTATTTTTTTTTAAAAAAACTTTATGGCTATCATTTTAAAAGGGTCTGGCTATTAATCTCTAAGGTTCTGGATATCAGTCTCAAAAGTTATTTTCATATTTTTTTTTTCTCACCGGAGATGCTTCATAAATTATATCCAGAAGACTATATTATCTATATCCAGAACCTCATGAACTTGATATCCAGAAAGTTTATTGGCCATGATTTTTTTTCAAATGTGCTTAAAAATCATATCCAGAATGCTTGTTATTGATATCCAGAACCCTTCTGTCTATCACTTTCAAAGGTTTTGATTATCAATCTCATATCCAGAAGGCTTTATATTGATATCCAGAACCGATGAGAAGTTATGATTATTTAGAAAAATTCCAGCGCGTTTTTTTTAAAACACGTTTTTCCTAAGCGTTTGGAAAAACGCGTTTTTCCCAAGATTTTGTGATATATATATATATATATATATATATATATATATATATAAAGTAGTTTTAATTTTTCAGCTCAAGACGGGATATCGGGTTGGTACTTTAGCACTAAACCAAAAGCAGAACCGAATTTCGGTTCTATTAAAATCAATTACCGTACACTTATCCTCGGTTTTAATATTTTCGGTATTAGTACAGTTTTCAGTATTTTCCGTATTTCTTGCACACCCCTAGCAACATTATTGAATCCCCCCCCCCCCCAATAATATTGGGGGAATGAATAACAACAAAATATGAGAGAAAATTGTAGAGCTGTGATAGAAAATGATGGAAGTGTGGAAACAAATTAATCAAAAAACCATTTCCACAAAAAATTGTGTAATTCTATGGCCCAAGAGTTTCTATCTAACTGACTTACTGGTCTATAAGGGAATTAATATATATTCCAAAATAAATAAAATAAGCCAATCCATCCTTATTGATATACCCATCAACTTAAAACAAGCCCTTGTTGCTGTGCATTGTTGAGAAAAAAATTTCTTCTAATTCCAGCTTAATTGACTCTCATGATGATCTGATGAAAATGTCAGAAAATTTCATTAATTTTCATCACAATAAAGCACAAAAAGACAGGAAACTTGGACTAAAATCACAACATTCCATAGCTCTATAACCTGTTGTCACATTTTAAAACAAAAGCTGCGCATATTGTTTACTGTTACAAATAAATACTTCCCTCCCTCCGTCCCAATTTAAACTTCAAAAAACTTTTGGGTTCAATTATTAAGAAAAAGGTGATGTGTTGTGAGTGTAGATGGTTTGGTATGAGAGAGAAAGTGGGGTAGGGAATAATTAGTGGGTAATTGTTGTGAGTATGACATGTGGAGCCACAAATAAAGAAGTATAAAAACACTTTTTTTTTTTTTTTTAGGTTTTGAAGTTTAAAACGGGATACCCAAAATGAAAATTTTTGAAGTTTAAAATGGGACGGAGGGAGTACTCACTATGTCTCAAAAAAAAAAAGTCTCACTTTGACTTAAAAGGTCAATTCTAAACCATTGACTAAAGTTCAGTCACGTTGACCACCAAAGTCAAAGTGAGACTATCTTTCTGGAGCGGAGAGCATAAGGGTTTCACATTCTAAACCTGATAAAGTTAGAGAGAGAGAGCTTACAAGTTTATCTTAATTCAGATCTCTAGCCACTTTTTGTGCATAAAATCCTACATCTTACACTGCAAATTCAGCACATCAAGCCCTCCAACCAATCAATGTGAACTTCACAACTAGGCGTACTATTGAAAGAAAGAACACCAAGGTGATAACCTTAATGTTAAGTTCAAATTGATTGCCACTATGATGAAAGTCTTCCAAATAGAATCCCACTGAAGATAAGAGCACCAAACCACTTATTGGACACAAACCTATGGTAACAAAAGAAGAAATAAAACCAGATATTATATAGCTATATAAACATTGTCAGAAGAAACTAAGACTTAAAAGTTGACCTAAATCTGAATTCCGGGTACATGATGTTTCGACATTAAACGAACGAGTTTCATTGCCATTCAGGCAAAAGAGAACCAAATAAAATGCATACCTCTAAATTGTCATAGAAATATGAGTATAACAGTGTAATTCTAAACAAAAGCAGTAACTGTTGGTTGTATGTGACTTTCTAAGCTTTCCATATCGGGGGAGGGGGGGGGGGGGGTCCATTGTGCAAAGGTGGAAAAGTTGGAGTAGAGCAAGAAATATAACAGAAGCAAATGCACATTCAACCTTCCTGTGGTGGTCCAGATAGAGTTTTATTTTCTTCGGCCCTCAAATGGAATTATGGTTTATTTCTGGTTTACGTTTATTGTTTGGTTTATGATCATTTTCTATTTACACTCTCTTTGGTCCCACTTTCTCTCTATCTCTTACTTTTCTCACTCAAAAAATATCACAAAAAAATCTTGATACTTCATCCGTCCCAAAACAAATGTCCGTTTTTGCTCTAGATCAAGAGCAAAAACGAACATTCATTTTGGGACAGAGGTAGTAATAAAAACAGTGAATTCAAGAGGGCCTTTAATTTACTCACTTTCTATTGCAATCATCCCGCGAAGACGTGTCAACAGTCAAAATTTGCCATGCTAACTGGCCGGATGCAGCTGACAAAAACCAATAATATGGCCACCCTGCTCCAATAGAAAGAAAAAGAAAAAACGAGACCACACTAAGTATGAGCCAGCTGTTATTAACGAGAATCAGAAAATCTGGAACTAAAACCAATGAGTATACCAAGGTCCGCATTGAATCCACTAAGGGCAAGACTAGTAATGCTTGCAGTACCGAATACACTAACCCATTGCTTTGTCGAGTCCCCAAACCTCAATGCTGTAGATTTAACTCCTACTTTTACGTCATCTTCTTTATCCTGGAAGCAAATCAACCAACATATATATAAAATCAATTATATAAATTTGTCACTCGCAGTCTCCCTCTGTTCCTAAATGAGTGTCCATTTTTTTACAAAAAATATTGTCCGTAAATGAGTGTCCACTTTCTAGTTAAGTTACTGAATCCACCTTTTCAAATAACTGCCTTAACTTGCACTTGCAATCATATAGTACGATTTATTAAGGGTATTTATGTGCATGGTACTTAAAAGTCATCTTAATTTACTTGATAAAATAAATCTGCATGCCCAAGAAGAAAGGAATAGCACATAATTACTTAGATTTACCTACGTTTAACACCTTCATAATCTACTCAAAACAAACATAACACTGAACCGTCAACAAGTATGTGCAGCTTCAACAAGTATATGCAGTAATGCAGCCAAGAATTAGACAATGTGTGTGTGTGTGTGTGTAAATGCAATATGTTGGAAATAGCAGAAAGAATTTTGGAAAGACTTGATGTTCTTTGAGCATTAAATCATTCTTGACAAGTGCCACATATAATATAGGAAGAACACCTTTTTTTGTCCAACGTATTTTGGGGCGTGTTTCGCCTTACCATCGAACTTTATGTTTTTCAGTTCTACTATCGTACCAGTAAAAGGGTTTTTATACCCAATTTCTTATTTTATACCCAAATTTGTTTTATTTTTACATCGTACCCGAAACAATGATGTCATTTTACATCCAAATTTATTACAAAATGACACAATTGTTTATAGTACGAGGGTAAAAATGAAAAAAAAAATAAAGTTCAAAGGTAAAAGTTAAACACGCCCCAAAGTAGATGGACAAAAACAGAGTTTTCCCTAATACTCCCTCCGTCCCATTTTCAAATTGCAAAATTTTCCGTTTTGGGTGTCCCATAGAAATTGCAAAATTCAAAAGTAGAAAGTTTTTAATAATTTATAATTAGTGGGACCCACTTGTCATACTTACATCAACTAACCCACATACTATTCCCTACCCCACTTTCTCTCTCCTACTCAACTATCTACACTCACATCACATTTTTCACTTTTCCCCTTAATTCTTGTGCCACGAATTTTTTTTGCAATTTGAAATGGGACGGAGGGAGTATATTACAGTATTTTGCGACTGAATGAAGAAACTAGTTGTACTTAACAACAAGAATTCAAACCAATTGAAGAAAGCATAGCGAGATGCTCATTTCCAGTATTGTACATGTGTACTTAACAAAGACTTCTTGTAATCAAAACATTTTCCAACTCTGGGAACTTTATGCAAATGTGAACATGAATTCCCAAATCTTGTTGAAAATGAACCCTAAAACATGCCAATTACAAAGGGACTCCGTAACTGAAACCCCATTTTGTTTTTATTCAAAAAGGGGCCTTGACGCATTTCTGTTTAAATATCTGCAGAAAAGTTCGTAACAAAAAAAAAAAAACATTAATTGAATCAGTGCTTCCAACCCTTAAGATGAAGGCTGTTAGGAGAAATAGTTTGTTAAGTTGCAATGAAAATGCCTGTCATTTACGATTTACACACCTGTATCACCATCGCTCCCCACCCCAACACAAACCCTTACAAACTGCCATCCTAGGCAGAGCAAATGAATAAAGCCCATAAGGTTGTTATGAATATACCTATCTCTCTCTATATATACATATATATACATACTCCCTCTGTCCCGGAATAAATATCATAGTTGACAAGTCAATTTTTTTTAAAGCTTTTAGTTATGTTTCCATGATTGCTCCAATGTATTCATAAGGGTAGAGTAGCACTTCTCATGGAATTGCAATGCTTGTGTGCGTTAAAATGGGTAGTATAGGAAGATCACCAAACTTGATATCCTATTTTTAGTAATGCGACCTTTATTTTGGGACAGACTAAATTGGAAAGTAGGACATTCATTCCGGGACAGATAGAGTATATATATACACGTATGTATGTATTCGTGTAAATGTATTAAGCCAAAGAGATTGCACTAGTTAGATATTGGGTTTTCGTTTTTTCCAGAAAAGCAGCAATTAAATTTCAGATGACAACTGTCTTACCTGATGAGCATATATCGTGTCATAGACAAGCGTCCAGAAAACTCCAGAAAGATAAAGTGGAAACACAACAGCAGGATCAAGACTTCCTTTAATTGCAGCCCATCCTAATAAAGCTCCCCAGTTGAAGGTTAAACCAAGATAGGCTTGAGGCTGCACATATTTTGTATTTATTATATACATCAGTCGCTTTTCAGAAAGCTGCTTCTCAAATGGAAGGAAAAAGAGAAGGGAGACAAACTAGATGCATACCCAAAATGTAAACCTCTTCATAAGGGGGTAGGAGAATACGAGCAACAAAGATGAAGCTCCCAATATGCGGCTGTGAGAAACCACATTGTTAGAGCTAGAATTCAGTCATAATTTTATGGGGTGCAGCTATGCAAGCATGAAATAGATACAAAAAGGAAGTCTCCCTGTTCTTGTTCTTTTTACCCACATTAGCATGATGATGGCCTAGACATGAGGCCCGCCTCAGAAGCTCCCAAGACTCGAGAGTACAGTGTTTCTATAACCTGAAAGGTGGTGGCACAGCTGGCAATTGCGAATATGGCGACCCTTTTAATGCATATATGCTCTCTTAACGTTGTTTATGAATGGGCCCAACCAACACAATCAAGCGATTGTCTGTACACACTAGCACCTAGTCCGCCACTTGAGCTCCAAGGCGACCAAAAAGTTCTATTCTTAATATTTCATTTAGAAATGGCTGGTCTCAGCTGGCGCCTTGGGTCCTAGGCCAGCATTTATAACCTCTTTTCTTTTGTTTTATAACACTATTCTTCAGAAATTCAATTAATAAAGATCTTCATATCACACCACATTCGTTTATGCAGCTCCAAAAATACTTGTCTAAGAGAATGTATTGGCTGAGCAGTTTAAGGAAGAAGTCGATCATATAGACAATCAGGACAAAATTAAGTAAAACAACACAAACCTATAGTTATTGAGTTGAAGAAGAATACCAAGACCCAAAGTCAACTGAAACCCAAGAAAGCAAAGCCCTTGAAACGGTGTCAATACACCACTTGCAACTGGTCTCAACTTTGTACGGTCAACCTGCATCAAAGAAGTTACAAAATGATCTAGCAGAGAATAGGACAAAGAGGGAGACAGAGAGACTAGTGCTAGAAATAAACGAGCATGAAGGCAAATCATCTTCCAATAACACAAACAACAATATCCTCCACTTCCCCAGCCAAAGAACCGTAAATGATTTTTTTTTTTTTTTTTTTTTAGAGTTCCTCTGGAAGTCATGGAAAATAAGTGAACTCGTACACACTTTTTAATGGGAAATGAGCCGCATGTCTGGTCTTAGAAATGAGTATTATAGATGAAATTACATATGGCAATGGACAAACATCTATGTGAAATAAATGGCTTAAGTAAATCACAAAGAAATAGACCAATAAGTATTATAGGAAGGGTCTTTATGGAGAAAAGACCATAGAATAATAGAAAAAGATGAATTACATATATGGGGGGTGGGGGGAGGGAATATCATATGTCTACGTTTTTATAACTGGCTCAATTAACAGACAACTAGACAAAAGCATAGATTACATAATACACACATCTCTAAATGTAAACTATATTGATATCTAGATCACAAAAAGTTCATTACCTTTGTATCAATATCCCGGTCAAGGAGATCGTTTATGGTGCATCCAGCACCCCTTAATAGCAAAGCTCCACATCCAAAAAGTGCCATCATCTTAATGTCAGGAAGGTTTCCGGGGGGAGCTGCTAACGTGATAGACCTAGAAAGAAAACTGGGTTAAGATGATGCATTCAAGAATAGATGACCCCGAAGGATGTTGCCAATAATTGTGCAGCATTTAAGGATTATAAGGTATAATATCAAATTTATATATAAAAAAATTGGGTTCAGTCGCAATACAATTTGCAAACATGCCAGGAATTACGGAGAGTTGAGAATGTGTTTATGTAAAGAATTTCTCATTATTTTGATTATTTGCGTTCTAAATAATCAAAATGAACAACTTGCAATGATAAATAATACTTCGTACCTACATCCCTAGAAGAGTGTCCAATTTTAGGTTTTTAAGGAAAATAAAGAATGCTGATGTTTATGCACTTTTAGCAGCATATATGCATAAATACCCTATATCAGCAGACTGTCCAATTGTAAGTATTTGGAAATGATAGTTAATAGGGTGATTCTAGTAACTTCACTGAAATGGTCACTCACTTAAAGGGTGAGTTTGTGTGAATAAAACATTAGCTCACAGACGGAGGTTACATTACTCAAGTCCATGTACTGTCAGAAAATTCAGTCCAAGGAGCTGATGCACAGATGGGAGGAAACAAAAAACACTAACAGCTAAAAATGTTACAAATGGGACTGTATTTAACAGAGAAAAATACGAGCTTTACGAGTTGTTTGGCACACTATAGTTACCTTAACAAGGAACCCTTCAGAGTTCAGCAACAGCTAATGAAGAAGAGTTATATGTGCTTTTAAGTATAACGGTAAACACATAGTAAGCCAGCAGCATGACAAGAAAGAATGGTTTGGCTGAACCATAAAATTTCTGCTTATCAAACATTTTTGCTGCTGGCCAGAATAAAGTACACTCTAAAATATAGTGGCCCACTATGATTAGCCATGCATCAAATCCCTTGTACAGTATGGTTTACTGATAAAGAATTGAGGATAATAATTAAACTATAATACAGGCTTAAAGTAACTCTCAATAGTATTCACCACTAAGCCGTACTCCTTCAATACCACATTAAGAGTGTACTTAAAAAAAATCAAATTTGTAATTTTACATTTCTGTAATTCTTATGATCTAGTATAGTTTTACTCCTAATATTTTTATATGATAATGCAAGAAAACAATCATATTTTCAACATGAATGAAAAAATTTGAGGAAAAATCAAATATTTATAGCTTAATTAATGAAAGTGAACTTTTTAAACAAATAGATCTTACCACATACAAGGCCAGGCAAGCAACCAGGTTCCAATAGGTTTATCCAACCTAGCAAGATGAGCGTACGGCCTCACTTTCTTAGGCAAGTACAAATCAATCCACGATGTCACGGCCGCCGCCGTTGTCCCGTTCTTCTTCTCCTCCTCCCCATTCTCCTTTCGTTCTTCAGTCTCCTTCCTCACTCCGTGAGCAGTCGAAATTCCGGCAATTTGACCTAATCGGATAAAATTGAAGTCCCTAAACTTGAAATTTTCATCGAATTTGGGGGCGTAATGCTCGTCATGAGGTTTGATTAAATTGAATTTCGGGTTTGACGAGAGGGATTGCGAGAGGGTGATTGAGAGGAGGGGGTAGTTTGAGAGGTGGAGCTTTCTGGAAGCTCGGGAGAGACGGAACAACGCCATTGTTGACTAGTCGGAGTTGAGAGGTTGATCTCGGGTGTATTGGAGCATTTCACCGGCGCCGGATAATTCAGAGAAATGGTCGGAGATCGAATAGTGAATGATTTCTCAAGGCGTGCCGTCAAAAGTGTTAAACCCGGCGGCTACCGTTTGCGCGAACATTCAATTCTTTTAATTGAATTTTAAATGACTTTTCCTCCCAAAAAGAGTGAAAATAAAAATCAAACATGAACAAGGAAAATTTACCCACTTTTTTCTAGTTTTTTTTTTTTTTACAGCTGAACTATCTATATTACAAGTTGATCCTAATAACTCACTCCCATGAAAAGCGTCAGGCAGTTAATTCCCTCAAGTAACCTCCTCACCTTTGTTAACTTACCGTGTATCTTTTCTCCCCCACTACTCGACTTAAAAGTTAATGTGATTTTGGGTTATGAAAAAGAAGAAATTGAGTTGAGGTTAAGGGGTTTTATGTGAGAGGACAAAATTAAATGGGATTCTTTCTTCCTTTTCATACTGTCACCGTGCCAGTGGCACGGGTAAGAATACTAGTATCATTTATTTCAAGGAAATTGTCGTTGTTTACAAATTCATATATGGGGTTAAGGAACTATGGGTTCTCCACAATTTCTCCCAAGGGAGAATCGAGCCCAGGACTTCCCCTTCAAGGGAAGCCCTTACTCATCCACCCGATACCACTCAGCCAGAAAGCCATTGGTCACTTTTTTCTAGTTATTCAAACTTATTCTGCTCATTTAATCTAATCTCCATCGAATGCATTAGAAAAAAGAAAGACTATAAATTTTACATCAACGTCGCAACATATGTTCTAGTAGTGGTTCAAACTTAGTAGGGGGAGATTTATTCCCTCATAGGGTCGAGTTGGTCAACACTAAAAGAATGACCGTCCCCCAAATTATGTTGATAATTGGTTGCATGTGGTTTTCGCCATTGAAACTTGGAACATTGAAACTTGGAACTGCTCAAATTTGATTTTATCGGCACTCATAAAATGAAAAACCTCGTTATATGAAAAAAGTTGAAAGGAAAAACTCATTACACTTAAAATTCTACCCGACTCGAGTTCAGATTAATCGACCACTCAAAAAAATCGACCAAAAACAAAGGGTTGAAAAAAAGAAATGAAAATAAAATGGAGTAATGGATCAATTTGTTTAAAGTCAAGATGATGGATCTCTTTTGTACTTATTTGCCAAATCATCCAAAGTGAAAACCCATGCACCCATGACTTCAAAAACCTAGTCCATTCCATTTCGGATACTAAAATATGTTGACTACAAATATCAAGAACTTCTAAATAACAAAACATTAAATAAATCAATGTACAAAGTCAAAGAAGACAGTTACAAATAGTCAAATACTAACCATGGTCAACAATGCAAGTTCTATCTAGCAGTACCTTCACTCTATACATAGTCAACACTAAACAGAATCCTCAAAGTCAAAGCCACCATGGCCTCTCAGTCAAGTCTATTGAGAACACGTACCGGAATCTTGAACTGTAAGGTAACCATTCTACAATCTGAGAAGTTTTCCGGCTAGTTTTCTGATCAATGCACTTCTCTATTGCCTCACGAAGCTTCTTGTCAACGTTTTCAGATACCCATTTAAGAAGATCGTCAGAGGCGATAGAAGCTTCTTTTCCAAACCTCTCGAGCAGTTTTGGGAGGAAGACTTTCTTTGATTTCTTTACAATTATGTTTGCTTGAAGAAACTCTCGTTTTGCTAATTCAAGTTCGTCTTTAATGTTTGAGGCCGTGTATACTTTCAGCTATACAGAACATGAAATGAAAATAAATAAATTCACGACTAGATTTTACTCTCCAAGTGTCACTATTGTAATAAATTAACTTATCAGTTAATAATAAAAAACTTTCTTTAAAAAATGAAAATTTGTCTTGTAAGAAGGAGAGTTATGGTTTGAAAATATTACCACTGGATCGGAAAAAGCTCCTGTGCATAGAGTGAAGCACACGAGAGGTTGAGGATTCTGAAGACCGAATTTTGAACTAATGCTTTGTCTTTCTTCTCCGGATTTTTTCCTGAATGCAGTTGACAGCATCGTCTCTAGCCACTGCAATTTGTTCAGCAGAATAATTGAAACCAGAAGAAAGTGCATAGCAGCAATCACATTACATTTTTTTCTTTCTTTTATGGTCTCAAAATGACTTTTTAGCCCAAACTTAATCCTCGGAACGAGTTAACACACACACACACACATACATGCATATACATATACATATATATATATTGATAAAGTCTAAGGTTCCATCTCAAAACCAATTGGCTCATACATACGTACATATACATACATACATATACATATTCATAAAGTCTAAGGTTCCATCTCCAAACCAATTAGCTATGAGAGGAGTACGCCCTGAATCTTTAAATAGTCAAACTTTGCCTTGTTAATTCCTGATGTGGGATAAATGCTCGAACACATATACATATACATATATATACACACGTATACAAAGACATGTATACATGTATATATACACAGTTCTTTACACTTAACAAAATTAGCATACTTTAGAAGAACTGATCCTCGTTTAGAGGATTAAAAATATAATTGTCCTTAATTATTAAAAATACTACAAATCCAACTTAAGTACCTTCCCGACTCGAGGTGTACGGAAGCCAAAAATGGACTGCTCGATAGCATTTGCACTTATGACATGACCACCTATATTATAAGCAGCCTGCACTATACAGAGAAAAACCACATCAATTGTTGACAAATGCGTCCGGTTGAGTTGAGTCTTCAAATATAAGTTATGCATTAATAAAATAAGAACTAAGAAAATGAAAGATTATAGTTATTGCAATAATATAAATTGCTGGGAGATAATTCTTTAATAATAATATATTTTCTATAACATAGTAGGAACAAGCAATGAACTATGTGAATTACGACCGAGTCGTGACTTTCGAGTTGGGTTTTTTGAGGTTTGACCAAGTTCTAATTTTTGAGTTGGTTTTTGGGTTTTGACCAACTCAGGAAGGATGGAAGGATAGGTCCAACTGTTTAAGACAGATATAAGCTTTTATGGGATTAATAATTTCTTCCTATATTGACTTTCCCTCCTGGGACCCTTTCGCTGATTATTACAATTTTTGCATTAAATAATAATAATACATAAAATTCATGTCAATGAATCAATCAACATATCCTCTCCGGCAATCTATACCGAGTATGAGAGAAAGTATTCAGATCTAGCAGAACCATTCAAAGCTCTTACCAAGTTTTGACATCTACTAACAATCTGACCACTAAATTGTCAACTCCTACTTTTAGGGAGTGTATATATAACCCCCCCCCCCTTTCCCTTTTTCATACATCTACTAATTCATCATAAGTTGAAATTGAAGCTTATTCTGAAATCAACGGTTTATATTTCCAGTTGTTAAAAACACATAAAGATGACATCTTCAAGTAAGCTACATGGTCCAAGGCCTGAACAACTAACGCTTAGCAACAAATCTTCCAAGATCAAGAAGCCTACTCATAAATCTCCGGTTATTGTCTATTTGGTGTCACCAAAGATTATTAACGTGCTTCCTCATGAGTTCATGGCAATCGTCCAAGGACTAACTGGAAACCGAAGTGCACAAGATCTACGGAGGTGATCAATTCTAATGCAGAATTCACAAACTGAGAAATGCTCGAGGGAAAAGCTAGGACTATTTTTCTGCTTTTTAGTGCTGTTTTCTATCAAATAACTTTATTATTCTTGAACCATTCATGGTTCTTTGGCTTCATCACTGGTAGTTTCGGCAAATGCCAACTCATTATTGGGGAATAAATTGTAATCTCTGTAGGTCGGTATGCACCATACAAATAAGTAGATATTGGACAAACTGGATACTCATTTAGCAGCATCTTTGATTAATGCATATGTACATATATATATATACAAATACATATAGGTTCTTTTATGTTCCAAGATTACTTCAAGATTTTTGCTCTTTTAATTGTTAGAGGCTTATGATACGAATAGTTTGAACAAGGAAGTGCACTACCTTGTGAAACAACGCTAACCTTCTCAAAGAGCTGTGGGGTATTCCATAAGCTAGATATGCCTGCACAAATCCAAGTGCAAAAAAATGATTATCAAAGGCGTAAAGAAGCAAAAATAACCTAAATGTTCAAGTACTGAGATATTTACATGCATAACCAGGGAATTGTACATATTGATCCAAAATGCAATCTGTGCATTGCTTCCCATTTGCCTCAAATTCAACCTCTCCAGTTGTTCCACAAGTAGTCTGAACATGGAAAAGTGACAGAAGACAAGTATTTAACTTCAAACAGCAAGATATATATACACTCCCTTCGACCCAAAATGATAGTCCCATTTGACTTTTCAAACATTTTAAGGTTACAATATTAAGTTTTGGAAATTCAGTGGTTTTGAAGCCTACATTTTGGAAATGGGACTAACTTTCTCGGACAAACAAAAAGGGGAAATGGGACTACCATTTTGGGACGGAGAAAGTATATGTGCGTGTGGGTGTGTATATTATACATACATTAGGAACCTACCTATAATTGTTGATGGCATAAGATGCACGGGAGAAGTTGTTCTTATCAGTTGATATCCACGATATTTCAACCATTGATTTACAAGCCCATTCTCTCTCCTCTCCACTGGCCCGCCGAGGGAGTACAACATTGGTTGACGATCTCGATAGCAAAGGTGATCGACTTTGTTCTTGGTATCCAGATGCAGAGCTACGAAGCCAGCAGTATACAGCAGCCATACATTTCACCATTTCTTCAGACAACTTGCTAGGACACTGGTAGAGATGATCTTTCAAAGTCCTCTGTACAGAAGTTTTCTCCCTCTCTGATAGTTTCTTCTTGGCCTGCACAATTATATGAGTCGCATTGGAATCACAACAACAACAACAAAGCCTTAATACCAGAATGATTTGGGGTCGACTAACATTAATCGCCGTACAAGAAGTGAGAAACAATGAAAACGGAGATGTCCACAATAAAAAGTTTTTTTCTTCGATATATATATATATATATATATATATATATATATATATATATATATTCCCTCCGTCCCATAACAACTTGCACCAATTTCCTTTTTAGGTGTCCCATTGGTAAGTCCTATTTCCTAAAATGATGACATTTTGATCTTTTTTATTCACCCTACCCCACTTGTCATACTCACATACTTACATTGTAGGCCCCACTTGTAAATCCTCATACTCACAATCTCTTTCTCTCTCACAAGTCACAATACTTTTGAATATATGTAATCTCTCCTTAATTCCCATGTCAAAGCAAAATGGTGCAAGTTGTTATGGGACGGATGGAGTATATATTTCGGAAAAAAAACTTCTTTTTGTAAAAATCTCCTTTTTCATTGTTTTTCATCTTCTCATATCCATTTATATATACTAAAAATATTTGTGCCAAAATAACAGATGCCAAGAAGAGCAAAAGAGCTTGGACACAGACTGAATCTTGAAGTACTATTTCTGCATCTCCTTGACCAAATCCGCCCACATTAGGGTTTTCAGCTGGAACAACTATGTACATTTAGATTTTCTATTCGCTCATGATCTGGCCTAGTCGACTTTAGATATATATATATATATATACTCCCTCCGTCCCATAACAATGGGCACACTTTGACTTTTTTGGTCAATTAGGACAATCTTTGACCATAATTTTATGAATATCTAGATATCTCTAGACAATTCTAAAAATTGTTAATGATAGTATTTCTAATAGTGAAACAATAACAATTTTTAGAATTTCATAGAGATATTTAGATATTCATAAAATTATGGTCAAAGATTGACTCAGTTGACCAAAAAAGTCAAACTGTGCCCATTGTTATGGGACGGAGGGAGTATATATATAGGTAGGTGCTCAAATGAGAACCTAAATATCATGAGAACCGTGAGAACTTAATGTATCCAATGATGTATCCAAGTGCATATTGGATACATTATTTTTTACCTAATGTATCCAAGTAATGTATCCAATGATGTATACAAGTGAACCATTGGATACATTAGTTTTTTACCTAATGTATCCAAGTTCTCACGGTTCTCACGATACTTAGGTTCTCACAGGAGCACGACCCTATATATATATATATATATATATATATATATTATACACCACAATGAAAAAAATGAAAATTTAGATTTTACAAAATACAGCAGAAAACGGTATCCTACCTTGATGTAGTCTGAGTCTGATGTCTGGAGATGGGGGCTCGCTTTGCCACTGAATGATGCATGCCTCGCTGTCTTAGATGGCAATCCATTTCTCTTTCCTGAGCCATTTATGGTGGTAAGAGCATGAAGATGTCGTAATGGGAAGTTCTTTGAAGAACAAAAGGCACTTGAAATGATACTAGGATGTTTCCTTGATTGGTTTTTTGTATGGGCAGGAGAAGTCACAACAGAACTTTGCTCAGAAGGAGGTCGACTAACACAATTCTCAAATATGTTTCTGTACAATGAAAGAACATGCTGCTCACGGTTCGCAACCTCTTCTTCGAGTGTCTCAATTTCAGCTATTAACTCCTTCGTCTAAATGAACCATATTTCAGTATCCAAAGAAAATAAATTTGTTAATGAAGTAAAATGCGGAGGAGAATCAAACTTTCCGAACACTGTTACCTGATTAGCAAACTGCTTATGGCCGGGAGACAAAGTACTAGAAGTCCGTCCCAAAGCTCTCTCAAGCAACATCCGCATAGATTTCTCTTGCTGCAGTCTCAGTTGGAGTTCCTCAATCTGCAAAATGTTGGATGTTTGGATATTATCGTAGGTGAATACAAATGCATGCGTCTTATTAGATTTTATTCAAGTTAATAAATGGGATTTTTTTTAATATGGCATTAGGAACAACTCTATGTAACAATATCAAAGTGTGACTGTGTCATAATCCTACACTTACATCTTGTTCCAATGAGTCCCTGTGGGTAGATGCTAAGTCTGTGCCATTGCTCGTGCATTCTTGAATGGGCTTCTGTACGGGATGAGAACCCCCACCTCTTGAAATATCCAAGTTATTGCCCGAAGCACTGGGGAGGGAAAAATAACAAGTTAATAAATGGCAAAACGAAGACATCATAATTTTAGAAAAGAAATAGTAGCGGCTCAATTCACTTAATAAAACCGTGTCTTAAAACAGCCAACTCATTTCAACCTAAATGAAGCATCATTCTATCATTTCGGAGCAGTTTTATTTTATTTTTTTCACATAAAAGAGCAGAGCTTTTGTGGACAGAAATTAGATTATATAAATTACAAGCCAAACGAGTCCATCTAAAGATACAAGAGCTGGAAATGAAGGAAAGATGAGGAGAAATATAAATGTGTTCCGGAAGTTAGTCCCTCTTTTTCCGTTGTTATTACGAATGAACTTTGAGCAATAATCTAGGCTACCTTTAATTATCCTAATGCAAATTTAAAACTTGTTACTAATACATCATTATAAATACTATCAGTACCAATTTTTAGATTCTCATTAAGATAATCAAGAGTAGCCTAAATTATTACTCAAAGTTCATTCGTAGTAACAACGAAAAAAGAGTGACTAACTTTCCAGGACAGAGGGAGTATGTCACTATATAAGTCCGAGAGACTGGGATACCCGCATCGTCACATTCTTAACTATTTTCTAGAAGACACAGAGAGAAGCCAAGAAAATACACTCTTTTACAAACACAACGACAACAAGTATTAGACAACGGCAAACATACTACACTTCCACAAATCCTTATACATTAACTTCCCAAGCTCACCTCATCGAAGAGGAACAAACCATGCATGTTTTCTCATACTTTGTAAACCCACACAGTCCAATTAGGGAGAAAGATTTGGATAATAGACTCGTGGACTTGATTATTCTATAAAACCAAAGAACTAAAAGTAAAATCATGGAACTGGTTGACATTGAGCATCCAAACCATTTCACATTGTGCTTCACTTATAGTCACCACTCAATAATAAACGGTGAGTTGTGTATGGGCTTTACTTTCAGCGTCTATTCTCTAATTTGTTGCCAATTGGAAACAACTGCTGATTGGAAACACACACACACACACACACACACACACACACACATACACACGCAAATTCCATAATCTCTACCAATCGCAGGTGCTCGAAAAAAAATCCCAAATTGTATGACACCAAAATATGGTTGATCCATAATTTTCATCCATAAACATATCAAAACTCAACTGGTTTGCTTTATCTAGGTATTCAAGACACCCCAATGATCAGTAAAATTAACTAAAACCAGGTACAGGGGGGAACATTTAGTACATGAACTGTATTTCACCAATTATATAGGGAGTCCCCCGGAGCTGACAAGTAAAGATGAACAATAATTAAAAGATTTGAAGAAAACAAGCATGCAGTATATTAAGAAATAACTTAAAATTGACAACATTCACTATTGAAAACAAGAATCACCACTCTCACACACACAAGAAAAGAAGCTTGAAAAAGAACTGTGAATCCCTAATAGGGAAGAAGATATATGAGGATCAGGACGAGAAATAAAATTTAAAATAGCTGTCCACAAAAATTACCTCTTAGAGCGTTTATGTTGTGCGTGAACAACTGCACATCCCCAAGACTCTGTTTTTTCTCCCCCACAACATTTTTTTTCAACTTCATCTTCACCTACACCAAAACCATCCATTTTCATAATAATTTATCTCTCTCTCAATCTCCTTAGCAGACCCAAATCATGTTTTCAAATCATTTCTTTCAGACAATACATCAAACAGTTGCTAGGCACATTGACTATCGAGTTGACCGTTGCTTCAGAAAAGCAAACAAAAGGTGATAATCATAAATGGCGTCTGACAAACATCATTGGGAGATGGATTTATGAAGGAAAAAAAATAACAAAAATAAATGAAATTTAATGAAAGAAGAATGTAGACTGCTAGAAACCACTCCCCAGTTCTTTAAATGAGGATTTCTTTCTCAAATCATCATCATTAAATTGAACTGATTACTACAACATTATATTGACATGAACTGGGTGTCTTAATTTTTGAAATTCAAAGAAGTTGAATGAAGAAAAAAGAGAAAAAAATTGAAGATGAATTGAATGTGTGGAAGGTACATCTAATGTGTAATTAGTTCACCTGAGAGAAATGGGTCCGGGGGAAATTGAATGCAGTCGCTTTATGTGTCGTTGAGAGCATTGAATTGAGGTGTGATTTATTTCATCTACCAGTCTGATACACGCACATAGTCACACAGTGATACTACTACGAACTGTTTTTGTATTTGAAGTAGGTTAAATAGACCACCCGCCATGGTGGATTGGGGGGGGGGGGGGGGGGGAGTGGGGGAGTGGGGGACTACTGTGATGATGGCGACGGAGCACAACCGATTGGGTTGCCGATTGATACTTTTTTTCTTTTTTTTGTTTGATGCCCAGGTTCACCAACTTCGCCAGACTTACGGTTGCTCGGCCTAGCTCCGCCAACTACTCCTGGGGTAGTAGTTCCGGTCCCTCTTCCCTACCACCCGTTAAATCGCGGGATGTGGTTGCCGATTGATACTTGTTTCTACTTTGGGTGATTATAAAGTCATTAAACAAGAAATATTACTCCCTCCGTCCCACCTCACTTAAGACCTTGAGGTGAGCACAATAACTAAGAAAAAAGAATAAAATAAGAAAAATATGTGGTAAAAAATGAAGAGAGAGAATGAGTGGGATTAATAGTAAGTTGATTGAATGAATTGTGTGGTGGAAAATGAAGAGAGAAAATGAGTGGGTGTGGTAGATTGAATATAAAATTATAAAAAGATTACTATTTTTGGGAGTCTCAAGTGAAGTGGGACAGACCAAAATGAAAATAAGTCTCAAGTGAGGGGGGACGGAGGGAGTATATAATACTCCTTCCGTCCCAAAATATTTATAGTTTTAGGATTTTCACACAAATTAAGAAAAACAATCGATGCATGTCTAATGGACTAAGCTACCCTTGAAACATTTCAAGTACCAAAACAATTAAATGTTTTACAATGACAACTACCATCATAAATAAGTGTATACTTGACAAACAATGCCAAAGATGTCTAGATAAAAGCAAAACTACAAACATTTCGGGACAAACGATAACAATTATTTATAGTTACGAATTTTATAAAATGATATGTCATAATTTTATTGGTTCTTTAACTATGAGATATTTTTTCAAACCACTTTTTAACGTGTGCCCTTAGGACATACGATAAGAATTCTTTATAGTAACGAATTTATGTAATTATAGCAGTTTTACTTTGAAAATCTAAACATGTTACTAAACATTGCTATAATGATTATTCTTTATAATGATTTTAATCGTATATTTTTTTAAATTTTGCAAAGGTTTATCCACTGCCATTAGACACGTCTGTCAGACAATCTGATACCCATGTCGCTATGAGACATGTCTATCGGACACTCTGATACCCATGTCGCCATGAGACATGTCTATCGGACACTTTGATACCCATTTATGGAGTCCAGAGAACCTCTGCTAGTTTTGTTTCAAATAACTTTTGAGCAAAACAATTTCAACTTTTGGAATTTTTAAAAATAAAATAAAAATCCAAAGTCCTTATTAAAAATTACATTTTGTTTCAAGGATTTTCGAGAAATTAATCATTTAATTAGAGTGTGGCGGGTCTATAATCGATACAACTAATAAAATATCACCACTGCATTTCGTATCTATTTCTTTGTGAACTTTTTTTTGCCTCTAGCACTGCTCTTCTGCTTTATTTCATTTTACCATGGTAGATTAAACAAGATATTCTTTTGAGAGAAAAGAAAAAAAAAAAAAAAAAAAACTATCCGGTAATCTTAGTACATAGTAATTGTTTTGAAAAACATTTTCAAATGGGTGATAAACTTTGTGAAAAATGTGCATCCAATATAAAAGCCTTGCCACTACTTGTTGTGAAGTTTATTAGTTAAGTAGTCTACTCAAAGATCTTCAAGTTCATGTTTCATTGCTTGTCAATATGTTTTATGATAGCGAAGATGGTATAGCTAGAGCTACCGATCCTGTTTATCATGTTAGCCTATGACTAAGGTGGCGTTTGATGTATTAAGCACTTGATGTTTGATGTTTAATGTATTGCAAGGTATAATTTGGAGGTAAGGTGCATTTATAACATTGAGCTCTACATGTTGAAAGTTCCATGAGGCTTTTAATAATTGAGAATCAAAATCATTGCTTAACCAATAAGTGCCTAAGTATATTAAGCTGGATTGTCATTTTGTTAGGGATCGTGTGGGAAAAGGTTTGTAACACCCCGAATTTATTAATGTATCTTGAGCATTTAATGGCATCTAATATCAATAAATAACAATAATAAATACTTCAGTTTAGGGTTCACAACAGCCCCTTAATTAACCATAAATTCAAAACAATAGCGGAAGCGTAACTTAAACATGTCTTGGTAGGCAACAACCTTAACCTTCAATGTACTTCAACTTACTTCAAATAAATAAGCGTACTTAAAACTACTAAATTAAGGATCTTCAATCCACCGTCTTCCCACGGCTACTTTCCTTGTCCTGTCCTTCTACTTAAATCCTGAAAACAAAATTTATAGAGAAGGGATGAGCGAACGAATGCTCAGTAAGTTCATACGTGGCCTCTCCGGTTACTAAGGAGAGACGACCAGAACGAATACTTAGAATAACTTTTCAAAGATAGGTTCAGTTACTTTTGGATTCAAGGCTGCAGAACAATACAGTCTTATTACTTTTAAGATTTCACTTTCAAAGGATTATGGCACTACAATCCAAAGGGATTCATTCAAGTTTCCGTCAATTCCTTGGTAACGTACATTATAACCTCAATGCCAAAGGTACAATTTGTACACCTAGCTTCTTCAGCCAATAGTGTGGGTCGAAACATATATGGTATCCACACACATATGCTCGGGGTCTAGAATCATCCTTGTAATCAGACAATTCCTGAGAGAAGGCATGTGATCACTCATGCAATCCCTAGTTTAAGGACGAGTCTTTTCTAACTGGACTGTCCGTCAATGTCTTTTCTAACTGGACATTGGATGCCTTAACGAGTAAGTAGTTAACTTACAAGTTAAAATTAGAACATACCATGGTACAAGTATGTGATACAAGTTTCAAACTTCGATACTTAGTAGATCGATGGGGACATCACTAAGTATAGATTATTTCAAGGAACGTTTAATAACGCAGAGTTCATTCAAATACTATCATGCCATACTGATAGCTGTCTTTAGAAAGAATTACCGAATTCCAATAAACAGGAGTTCAAATACTGTAAGGAACGTAATCCCTTACCTGAATTGCTTTTCCTCGCAATCTCCTCTCTGTGCAATCTACAAGGCACGGAGTAATTTACTTTAGTACTCTCTACATTGTTAACTATTTCTTCTTAGTTAACTGAGAGATGCAGTTTAACTTCTTTACTTCGTTACTTCTTTCTTTACGTTTAAGTTTCTGACTTTGATTTACTAGTCAGTCCTTTAACTTTGATATAATTGCAATTAAGTCCTTTAACTTTGGGTTAATTACAATTTGGTCCCTCAACTTTGGGTTAATTGCAAATTGGTCCTTCAACTTTGGGTTAATTGCAATTTAGTCCTTCAACCTTGGATTAATTGTAAGTTAGTCCTTCAACTTTAATTCAATTGCAATTTAGTCCTTCTACTTTGGATTAATTGCAGATTAGTCCTTCAACTTTCTTTTAATTACTGAAAGGTCCTTGGATTTTTGGTTTTGTTCATAAGGTCCCCTAAGTTTCTCTTCTTAATCACTTAGGCCCCTCTAACTTCAAAGGTTTCCTTTTTATTCCTTCTAACTTTAATTCTTTTCAGTTTAGTCCTTTTCTGTTAGGAAACTAACTGGAATTTCTAATCTTATTCTTTCTTGTTAACTTTTTAACTTTAAGGTCTTCCAAGTGTTTATTCTATTTCCTCAAGTTACTTTTCTAACTTGTTAACATCCTTTTAACGATTTTTGTTTTCTTTCCGTTAGAAACTTAACGGAAACACTGACTTTTCGTCCCAATTCTTAACATCTTCAAACCGAATTTAACACCCATAATTTACCTCTATTGCCGAGACATACATGATCTATAATCCATTGATTTGATCAATTTTCTAGTTCTTTAAATTTTTCTAAATTCCCAAACATCAATATTATTCACCATACACTTAACGAAGATCATTTAAATCAACAAAATAAATTTTCAATGATCTAGGCCATTCGGCCGAAACTAGTTCTTGGGGGAAATCCATATTTTTTTCTTCTTTTGATAAACCCAATTCAACATCAATGATTTATATGTTCAATTCCCCAAACATCGCATAATATAAATCACTTTAATTCAAGATTATAAAATCAATCTTAAAATAACTAGTATCAAGATTACTATATTTTATTTTTCATACTATTTAGATCAACTCCAAAATCCTTTAAAGTTTTATCATAATTCACTAGCATGCAAAACCCTAATGTTCATATTCTTAAATCATGCGTAGATTAAGTTTTAATAATCCAAAATCAATAAAATAAATTTTGGAGAGTAGGATTTAGCATTACCTTGAGAATGATCGGATTGTATCTCCAAAACAATGGCCGGAAAATCCCTTCTTCCCCCTCCTTATGCTCGGCCGGCGGCTACTCTTAGAACTAGGGTTTTGTTTTTTTTTTCTTTTTTTTTTTTTTTGAGTTTGTGATAATAATGAATTTCCTAAGTTGACTAACTCATTAATTTATACCTTGGGTTGATTCCTAATTGGGTTGGGTTTACTAATACAAATCTTGGGCCAATCTAAATTCCTTGGGCCCACTTCTTTAAGTTACTTTAAAATTCTAATTATCATTTAATTAGTTTAACAAAACCGAAAAAAAATATAATTAATTAAATAAATATTCCGGTTATTACATTCTTACCCCCTTAAAAGAAGTTTGTCCTCAAACTTTGACAATTCTTAATCCGAGAAGATGTCCGGGTACAATTCGCGCATTTCACTTTCTTGTTCCCATGTCGCTTCTCTTTCCGAGTGATTGCTCCATTGCACTTTTACATAGGGAACCGTACGCTTTCTTATGACCTCGTCTTTTCTGTCGACGATCTTGATTGGTCGTTCATCGTACGTCAAATCTGCCCGAACTCTTAACTGCTTGTATTCAATCACATGACTCGGATCATGAATATACTTCCTTAGCATGGAGACATGGAACACATTATGCACTCCAGCTAATACCGGCGGTAACGCCAATCGATAAGCCACTTCCCCGATCTTATCAAGAATTTCGAACGGTCCCACATATCGTGGACTTAACTTTCCCTTAATCCCAAAACGCATAACTCCCTTCGTAGGCGATATCTTTAGGAATACTCGATCCCCTGGCTGAAATTCCAGTTCTCGCCTTCTGTTGTCTGCGTAAGATTTCTGCCTACTTTGCGCAGTCTGTAGCCACTTCCGGATCTGTTGTACTTTATCTGCCGTGACTTGTACGAGTTCCGGTCCACTTAACTTCCTCTCACCGACTTCATCCCAACATGCCGGTGATCTGCACTTCCTTCCATACAATGCTTCATATGGAGCCATCCCAATGCTTGCGTGAAAGCTGTTGTTGTATGCGAATTCCACTAACGGTAAATGTTCGTCCCATGCGTTTGGCCAATCTAACGAAGTAGCCCTTAGCATGTCTTCCAATGTCTGGATAGTCCTTTCCGACTGCCCATCCGTCTGTGGGTGAAACGCCGTACTCATGGTCAACTCTGTTCCCAATGCTTCTTGTAGGCTGTTCCAGAATTTCGAAGTGAACCTAGCATCTCGATCAGACACAATTGTGACCGGGATCCCATGTAACCTTACTATCTCGTCTATGTACAACTTGGCCAACTTCTCCAACGAATCAGTCTTCTTGATTGCAAGAAAATGTGCTGACTTAGTCAATCGATCTACTATAACCCATATAGCATCATACTTCCCTGCCGTCTTCGGCAACCCACTTACGAAATCCATAGCAATGTTCTCCCACTTCCATTCGGGAATTGGTAATGACTGCAGTAACCCTGCTGGCTTCTGATGTTCACTCTTTACTTGTTGGCACGTCAGGCATCTATGCACATACTCTGCCACGTCATTCTTCATGTTATTCCACCAATATGCTTCCTTTAAATCCCTATACATTTTAGTACTTCCCGGATGTACAGAGAACTTCGAGCAATGAGCTTCTCTTAGTATCTCTCTCTTGATCTCATCATTGTTTGGCACCCATACTCTCTTTTGATATCTCAAAAGTCCATCTTCACCTATATGAAGATCTTTTGCTTGCCCTTTTCCGATTAGAGCTTCTCTCTCCTCGTCTAATCCTTGTGCCTCTTTAATTCTGCCCAACAATGCAGGTTGTAATGTCAGTCGAGCCAAGTATCCGTTTACTTTTACTATCAAGTTCATCTCCTTGACATCCTTCCATATGCTTACCCCCTTAGAGATCAACGTCGCCAACATTCCGTGATTCTTCCTACTCAAAGCATCTGCCACCTTGTTGGCTTTCCCAGGATGATACAGTATTTCACAGTCGTAATCCTTGAGAAGTTCCAACCACCTCCGTTGTCTCATATTCAATTCCTTCTGCGTGAAGATATACTTAAGGCTCTTGTGATCTGTAAAAATCTGGCATTTTACGCCATACAGATAATGTCTCCAAATTTTCAAGGCAAACACTACTGCTGCTAATTCCAGATCATGGGTCGGGTAATTCCTTTCATGCACCTTCAACTGCCTAGATGCATAAGCTATCACCTTCTCATTTTGCATCAGTACACAGCCTAGTCCCTTCAGCGACGCATCACTGTAGATAACAAAACCTTCCGTCCCTGTCGGTAGTGTTAATACTGGTGCAGATACCAGTCTATTCTTCAATTCTTGAAAACTTCGTTCACATCCTTCTGACCAAACAAACTTAGCTGCCTTCTGTGTCAGCTTCGTCAATGGCCCAGATAACTTCAAAAATCCCTTTACGAACCTTCTATAGTAACCAGCTAAACCCAAGAAACTTCTTATTTCGGTTACCGTAGTCGGTCTTTCCCAATCCATTATTGCCTCTACTTTCGTTGGATCCACAGAAATTCCTTCTTTCGATACTACGTGCCCCAGAAATGCTACTTTCTCCAACCAGAATTCACATTTCTTAAATTTTGCATACAATTTCTGTCTCCTCAAAATCTCTAGCACTATCCTCAAATGTTCCGTATGATCCTCCTTTGTCTTCGAGTACACCAATATATCGTCAATGAATACTATCACACATTTGTCTAGGTACTCTTGAAATATTCTATTCATCAACTCCATGAATGCGGCTGGTGCGTTCGTTAATCCAAATGGCATCACGACAAACTCATAATGTCCATACCTCGTCCTAAACGCTGTCTTTGCCACGTCCACATCCTTAACTCTCAGCTGATGGTATCCGGATCTAAGATCAATCTTTGAAAAGTAACATGCTCCCCTCAATTGATCAAACAAGTCATCAATTCTCGGCAGAGGGTATTGGTTCCTAACCGTCACTTTATTCAATTCTCTATAGTCAATACACAGTCTCATAGATCCATCTTTCTTCTTCACAAATAGTACCGGTGCACCCCATGGTGATACACTCGGTCTAATCAATCCCTTGTCTAACAATTCTTGTAACTGCTCCTTTAGTTCCTTCAACTCTGTTGGAGCCATCCTGTACGGTGCTCTCGAAATAGGTGTGGTTTCTGGTACTAAGTCAATGGAAAACTCTACTTCCCTCACTGGTGGTATTCCAGGTAACTCCTCCGGAAATACGTCTTGAAATTCATTCACGACTTCGAGCGACTCTAACGTTACTCCTCTTTCTTCTGTTTCACCTATGTGTGCCAGAAATCCTACACATCCTTTTCTCAACATATTACGGGCCTTCATCACTGAGATTAAGCCTATCCTCTTCCTCGGCCTTGAACCCACAAATCTGTACTCTTTACCTTCCTCTCCTAGGAACGTCATTATTTTCTTTTGACAGTCCACTTTGGCTTGATGCAAAGCCAACCAATCCATTCCCAGGATTATGTCGAATTCTGACATGTCTAATTCAATGAGGTCGATATTTACATTCGTGCCTCCTATCCCTAAAGTACAGTTCCTATAACAGGTAGTAATGGGGATAGCGTCTTTAGTAGGTGTATCTATTACTAAAGGTATCTCTAAATTCTCTGGGTGTAGTTTTAACTTCTTTGCCACAACATTACTAACTACTGAATGAGTAGCGCCAGTATCTACTAACACATAAACATCACGGGAATTTAATTGTATCGTACCTGCCACAAGATCGGCATTAACTCCAGCTGCTTTGGCGGTCATGGTGTACACCCTACCACGGCCTCCACCATTTCCTCCCCCGTTGTCTTTATTTCCCGCAGCCGGTTCATCCTTTTTAGGTTCTGGGCACTTCCACTTCGGATGTCCCACCTTCTTACAGTTGTGACACTGCCGTTCCTTATACCAGCAAACCTCTGACTTGTGCGCTCCATCACAAATAGTGCACTTATCATAACTGATGAAACCTTGGCCTTTGCCCTTGTTCCACTCACGCTTGTTGTCATTAAAGTTCCGACCATTCCCACCATGGCCGTTGTTGGAGTGTTTGTTCCCATGACTGCCCTTGTCTCGACTGTCATCCACTGCTTTCCTCTTATTATTGTTGTGGTCCTTACCACCCTTGTTTTCTTCCGACCTTTCAGTCACTGCCTTGCCTTTCTCTTCCCGTCGATTACGGTAGTTATCCGACTCCCGTTCTACTATCTTGGCCCTATCCAATACCGCTGAGTACGTAGGCAGAGCCAGCGGTGTGATCCTGTACCGAACTCTATCACTTAATCCCGCTTCAAACTTTCTTGCCTTCTGTTCTTCCGTATCGAAGAATCTTGGCGCAAATTCTAGTAAGTCAGTGAACTTCTCACCATACTCTGCTACAGTCATACTCCCTTGTACCAAAGTCAGGAATTCCGTTATCTTAGCATTCCTCGTGCTTGCAGGATAATACTTTTCGTTGAAAATGGCCTTAAATCTGGTCCAAGTAAAGGCTGCATCACCACGAGCCACAGCAGCTCGCTTTTCCGCTTCCCACCATGTCTGAGCCTTACCTTTCAACATAAAGGTTGCAAATACTACCTTCTGTTCCTCAGTACAGTTCAGAGTCTCAAATATCCTTTCAGTGCTCTTAATCCAGTCCTCAGGTTTCTCTTTAGCAGTGTCCGAGAATGAGTCCGGATTCCTCCTTTGAAATAGCTCCAACGGATCACGTAATGGAGCTTGTGGTGGTGGTTGCGCAATTCCAGCAACAGTTTGACCTATCCCAGCTACTGTCTGCGATAGTGTCTGCAACAGGTTTACCAGGGCCGGATCCAACTGTCCTCCCGCATTACCGGTGTTGTCATTTCCCTCACCGTTCCTGTTATTTCCGCTTCTGGTATTCATCTGCAGATTTACTTTTATTTTAGAACAGGTTCGTGCTCTAGCAATATTCATCACTACAAAAATACGTGCAATATTCATGGTATACTTAACTTATTCTTTTACTAACGGGTACTTGTTAGTTTTGATTCATGTTCGTAGGTCTTTTGTACTAGACCATTATTCAGATGCGGTTAGTTTACTTAACCTTTCTTCTCCAGTTCAGGAGTTTCATAATTCATAATTCACAACCGTTTTACTTGGTTGATTATTATTTCTTTCCTTCACTAGTTTTTATTACTTAACTAGCTTTAACTTATTCCAATGGTCGTCTTACTTCGTACCATGGTTACGGAGATCATTTCAAATCACTCCGATGCTTTCCCTTGTCTTTTCTCGACAAGTTAACTTTGGTTTACACAACAATAGTAATTTCAAAATTTTTGGGTATTTAAATTAAATAATTAACTTTATTCAACTAAGGTGTGAGATTTAAACATCTCAAATACCCCCAAAATTCAATCTTTAACATAAGAAAATCCTAACTGTATTACTCCACTAATAATAAGTAAAAGAATCTATTCTTATAACTATCTGTCATTAATTGCATCACTTCCCACAGTGTGCGTGTTCTGCTGCAAGTTGGTCATATTTCTCTTGCAACTCTAACTTCTCAGCCCAAATCTGATAGCCTGAAGTCCTAAGCCCTTCCTCATAAGCTTCTTGTTCATCTATCTTCTTTTTCAGTTCATTGTTTTGTTCTATCTCCTCCACCAGTTGTACACTGATTCGATTCCATTCGCGGTTAGCTCTAACCACATGGCTTTCTAGGCTTTGGACCTTTTTCAGCTGTACTGCTAACTTTCCTTCCACATACATCATGTCCTCATCGCGTTCTCTGATGACATTCTGTAGACTGCCAACTCCTCGAGTCTCCTTCCTAAGCTCTCTTTTAGCTGAGCGGAGTTCCTTAGTTAGCTGTTTAATAATCTCTTCCTTAGCTTCTATTTCTTCCTTAGAGTAGCACTGTACCTTACTGACTTCATGGGTCTCCTCGGCATGATCCTACACACACCAATAGTAAACTTAATTAGTACATAACCCCAAGATTCCATTATAACATATTAATAGAACGTAAATAGACATACAATGAAGAGATTCCTATTTCCCCAAGTATATTCATACTTTATGTACACTCTTAGTATCATTCCTAGAGTTAGACTTTATCACTTGAACTTCCTCAAGTAAGATCTTATTTAAGTCAAGTACTAAGTTCTCCCATTAGTCCTAACTTCTAGTTTTCTCCCATAAGACCTAAAGCCATTGCTCTGATACCAACTGTAACACCCCGAATTTATTAATGTATCTTGAGCATTTAATGGCATCTAATATCAATAAATAACAATAATAAATACTTCAGTTTAGGGTTCACAACAGCCCCTTAATTAACCATAAATTCAAAACAATAGCGGAAGCGTAACTTAAACATGTCTTGGTAGGCAACAACCTTAACCTTCAATGTACTTCAACTTACTTCAAATAAATAAGCGTACTTAAAACTACTAAATTAAGGATCTTCAATCCACCGTCTTCCCACGGCTACTTTCCTTGTCCTGTCCTTCTACTTAAATCCTGAAAACAAAATTTATAGAGAAGGGATGAGCGAACGAATGCTCAGTAAGTTCATACGTGGCCTCTCCGGTTACTAAGGAGAGACGACCAGAACGAATACTTAGAATAACTTTTCAAAGATAGGTTCAGTTACTTTTGGATTCAAGGCTGCAGAACAATACAGTCTTATTACTTTTAAGATTTCACTTTCAAAGGATTATGGCACTACAATCCAAAGGGATTCATTCAAGTTTCCGTCAATTCCTTGGTAACGTACATTATAACCTCAATGCCAAAGGTACAATTTGTACACCTAGCTTCTTCAGCCAATAGTGTGGGTCGAAACATATATGGTATCCACACACATATGCTCGGGGTCTAGAATCATCCTTGTAATCAGACAATTCCTGAGAGAAGGCATGTGATCACTCATGCAATCCCTAGTTTAAGGACGAGTCTTTTCTAACTGGACTGTCCGTCAATGTCTTTTCTAACTGGACATTGGATGCCTTAACGAGTAAGTAGTTAACTTACAAGTTAAAATTAGAACATACCATGGTACAAGTATGTGATACAAGTTTCAAACTTCGATACTTAGTAGATCGATGGGGACATCACTAAGTATAGATTATTTCAAGGAACGTTTAATAACGCAGAGTTCATTCAAATACTATCATGCCATACTGATAGCTGTCTTTAGAAAGAATTACCGAATTCCAATAAACAGGAGTTCAAATACTGTAAGGAACGTAATCCCTTACCTGAATTGCTTTTCCTCGCAATCTCCTCTCTGTGCAATCTACAAGGCACGGAGTAATTTACTTTAGTACTCTCTACATTGTTAACTATTTCTTCTTAGTTAACTGAGAGATGCAGTTTAACTTCTTTACTTCGTTACTTCTTTCTTTACGTTTAAGTTTCTGACTTTGATTTACTAGTCAGTCCTTTAACTTTGATATAATTGCAATTAAGTCCTTTAACTTTGGGTTAATTACAATTTGGTCCCTCAACTTTGGGTTAATTGCAAATTGGTCCTTCAACTTTGGGTTAATTGCAATTTAGTCCTTCAACCTTGGATTAATTGTAAGTTAGTCCTTCAACTTTAATTCAATTGCAATTTAGTCCTTCTACTTTGGATTAATTGCAGATTAGTCCTTCAACTTTCTTTTAATTACTGAAAGGTCCTTGGATTTTTGGTTTTGTTCATAAGGTCCCCTAAGTTTCTCTTCTTAATCACTTAGGCCCCTCTAACTTCAAAGGTTTCCTTTTTATTCCTTCTAACTTTAATTCTTTTCAGTTTAGTCCTTTTCTGTTAGGAAACTAACTGGAATTTCTAATCTTATTCTTTCTTGTTAACTTTTTAACTTTAAGGTCTTCCAAGTGTTTATTCTATTTCCTCAAGTTACTTTTCTAACTTGTTAACAATCCTTTTAACGATTTTTGTTTTCTTTCCGTTAGAAACTTAACGGAAACACTGACTTTTCGTCCCAATTCTTAACATCTTCAAACCGAATTTAACACCCATAATTTACCTCTATTGCCGAGACATACATGATCTATAATCCATTGATTTGATCAATTTTCTAGTTCTTTAAATTTTTCTAAATTCCCAAACATCAATATTATTCACCATACACTTAACGAAGATCATTTAAATCAACAAAATAAATTTCAATGATCTAGGCCATTCGGCCGAAACTAGTTCTTGGGGGAAATCCATATTTTTTTCTTCTTTTGATAAACCCAATTCAACATCAATGATTTATATGTTCAATTCCCAAACATCGCATAATATAAATCACTTTAATTCAAGATTATAAAATCAATCTTAAAATAACTAGTATCAAGATTACTATATTTTATTTTTCATACTATTTAGATCAACTCCAAAATCCTTTAAAGTTTTATCATAATTCACTAGCATGCAAAACCCTAATGTTCATATTCTTAAATCATGCGTAGATTAAGTTTTAATAATCCAAAATCAATAAAATAAATTTTGGAGAGTAGGATTTAGCATTACCTTGAGAATGATCGGATTGTATCTCCAAAACAATGGCCGGAAAATCCCTTCTTCCCCCTCCTTATGCTCGGCCGGCGGCTACTCTTAGAACTAGGGTTTTGTTTTTTTTTTCTTTTTTTTTTTTTTTTTGAGTTTGTGATAATAATGAATTTCCTAAGTTGACTAACTCATTAATTTATACCTTGGGTTGATTCCTAATTGGGTTGGGTTTACTAATACAAATCTTGGGCCAATCTAAATTCCTTGGGCCCACTTCTTTAAGTTACTTTAAAATTCTAATTATCATTTAATTAGTTTAACAAAAACCGAAAAAAATATAATTAATTAAATAAATATTCCGGTTATTACAAGGTTTGATTCATTACACTTTTGTTCATTCTAAAAAATAATTAGCTGATTAGTTTACTAAATCTCTTGGTAAAATTCTTCGATGTTCCTACACAAGTTAAGGGTTTTATAACTTTTTAACCCTTAAACTTTTTTTTTTTTTTTTTTTTTGGGGGGGGGGGGGGGTGTGGGTTTGGTATTGAGTATTGACAGTAATACAAGTTCACCTCAACACACGCTTTGTTGATATGAAGACAAGTCTACTAAAGTCAAATCATGCAGTGTTAAAATACGATAAGCAGTTCAGTTACAAAGTCAAGACAAATGGAGCTAACGGAGAATTGTTGAGGGTCTTAAGTGTAAATAGGAGTTATTGTTGTAACTGATCAGTAACAAATTGTACAACCGTCTTTATTTCATTGGTAGGAGTAGTGGTGACAAATAGTAGGGGTGTAAATGGTTCGGTTTGGTTCAGTTTTGGGGTATTTACGGACCAAACCACTAGTCATCGGTTTGTGAAAATTTCAAACTGAACCGAACAATGAAAAATTTCAAACTGAACCAAACCAAACTGCTATGGTTTGGTTCTGTTTGGTTCAAACCACGGTTTAATTACGTGGTTCAAACCGCGGTTCAAACCATAGTTTAGACTACGGTTCAAACCACGATTCAAACCGCAACTCATTATTGCATTTGTTTTAATTTTCCGTGATCACGGAGGAAGTGTGAAAGATGTGGATCTTGAAGAGGAAAGTCGGATGAAGAGAGAGACTAGACGAAGAGAGAGGCCGAAAGAAAAAAAAAACAATTTATAATATAGATCGAGAGAAATCGGTAATATATGTATCGCAAATCGCAATGAAGATAACAAACGATGAAATTAATATTAAATAAAATACAAAATGGGAGTTAGGACTAGTCTATGTAATGCTCTAATAATAAAGTTTAATAAATATACAAAAATATTAAATAAGATGTGAAACTGGGGTTAGGATTAGTTTATGTAATGTGGTTTGGTTTGGTTTGGCGGTTCGGCTTGGTGGTTCGGTCTTGCGGTCTCAAATCGTGGTTCAGTTTGGTTTGGTCTGGGAAGGTCAAACCACAAACCAAACCGAACCATATGATTTGCCAATATTTGAGACTGAACCGAACCATTAGTGTTTGAAAACCAAACAAAACTGCATGGTTTGGTTCGATTCAGTATCAAACCGCGGTTTGAACCGAACCACTTACACCCCTAACAAATAGGTTAGCTTTGTATACAAATAAAGTTCTTCTTCGTTATTGTAGTTAGTGATTGATGAATAATACTCCCTTCGTTCAAAAAAATAATAATAATACTTCTTGTGTCCCACAGAATAATGATAGTCTCCATATTTTTATGGTTATTATGAATACATTTTGAGCAGTAATTAACGCTACTTTTAAGTATTATAATGAAATTTTTGAAATTGTTATTGATACACCATTATAAATACTATTAATACCAATTTTTAGATTCACATTAACATAATCATAAGTAGCCTTTATAATTGTTCAAAGTTACTTCGTAGTAACAACGAAAAAAGAGGGAATATCTTTCTAGGACGGAAGGAGTACAAAACATAAATCTATACTATAGTATTTTAAAGTTGGTGAAACTTACTTTGGGAATGACACGTAAGCCAAAAATGGGTTTATCTTGATTTAGAGAATGCCATGTAATATGACTTTAGGAATCATGGAGGCTTTTGGCATTCTCCTACCTAGGTAAAAATAATAGGTAATGTCCATAGATATGATAGTAGGTAATTTAGTGATTCTATAAGAAGATAAGAAGAGATTCATATCTAATAGAATATGTACTCTTATATATAGAGTATTAGACTAGGTAAACATATACTCTTATATATATAGTATTAGATTAGGTAGGGTTTGGATGCATTAAAGAACAATTCATTAAAAAGTGACTTTTTAGTTTTTGATTATTCAAATTTTCATAATTCAATGGCTTTGAACATTTCATGTATTCCAAGAGACAACATATTATTCAAACCCATTGAATTATGATGGAATTCTGTAAGTTTAAAGTATCAAGTGAACTTGAAATCATAGAAAATGAAAAGATAAGATGAACCATTATAATAAATAATGCTAAAATCTAAAAAGTCTCTAACTTACATTTTATTAATATTGAAAGAAATCAGGCGGCTAGGACTGTTCTGGGAATTGACCAACTGTGTGAACAACTGTGTATTCAAACGTGCTAACAGTTGTCCAGACAGTTGTCTTAACAGTTATCAGATTTGCAGCGGAAAATAAAGAACTTAATAACAATTAAAACTTCAGCAAGAATACTTGCTGGAAACTTTCATATATTAAAAGCGATTTGCAGAGTACAAATCGAATGAAAGAAAACAAAAATATCAAAAGAACAAATTGTTCTAAAACTCTAGATCGAATGAAAACATCCAACACCTTAGAGTTCTTCTTCACAAGAAGCTCTAAGAAAACAAGACTCTCTCAAGAACTTAATACACTCAATGTATTGCATAGAATCAGTAGTCATCAATGAATGAGTCGGCTTGTATTTATACATGCTCGGCCGCACCCTTGCACTCCAAGAGATCCTTCTTTCCATATGAGAGTCTTCCTAAAATAAAACACCTAAAAATATATCCACTTACCAAAGATAAGTATTAGTATGTTAGTCAAATAAATCAAACTTAAACTTACCTAAATATTTACACTAACTAACAATATATACAAATCAGAATCACAAAGATACTTAAAGAAAAAAGACGAGTATGCCCATACTCTTCAATCTCCCCCTATCTTTGTGGTTCTGAACAAAACCTGCAAAAATTAATAAAAACATATTTCCCAAGAACAATTTATAACCAGCTAGAACAAAAAAAACTGTCAAAGTTTTTACAAACCAAACCAATAAAAATAAAAAAAAAATAAAGAAAAATAAACTTTAAAGTCCAGAATATAGGTCTTCTCCAAGAACTTCATCTTCAACTGTAGTGGCTATGTCCCTTTCGAAAGAAAATTCTAAATCATCATCTTGAGTCCCACTTGGACCAGCAACAATCATAGCACCTGCATTTTCTCTCCCTGCATTTGCATTCTCTCCCCCTGCATTTGTACCAGCTGCTGCTCCCCCTTCATGCAAGCTTTCTCCCCCTTTTTGTTTAGAACCATGCAATGCTCTGCGAAGCTCAATGAGAGTGTGTTCCAATCCAGAAACAATAATCTGTTTGGCTAATATATCTGCCTTGTGTGCAGTAATTTGATCACTTACTGAATCAATTTGAGCCTGCAGAATAGCTTGGGAGGAATCTGATGGATGAACTGATGGCTGAACTGGAGGAACAGATGCACTGGCAGATGTCCTGTCAACAGGAGTGTCAACTGGCATAGGCCAGTCATTGAAACGATTTGGAGCAAACATGGTTTTGGGTTGGACAATTTTAGGAGGAAGAGAGATGAAATCGTCATCTGGATTAGCAGAAATCCCATGAACACCCAATAGGGCTGAAATCAAGCAGGGATGAGGAAGACGGTATGGAGAATCAGGAGTTTCAGAATAACTCACAATAGTCTCAAAAATTTCAGAACCCAGATTAAACTTATTTACCCCAATTTGATACAGAAGGAGAGCCTGCTCTTTAGTCACAATAGAAGGTTGGGATGAGGGTTTCCAGTTGGTGACCATGATGTGGTGAAGACAATTGAAACGGCGGGAAAGAGAAGTGGACCTAAGATCAGATGGCCAAGATAACACAGAATGACCAGTAATGGTCCTAACAGCCTTATCCAGGTCATTCAGAATATCAGAGAGAGGAGTGGTTGGGGTTTCAAGAAAAGCATTGATTGACTGAGGTGAGAACTCTATTACCCTATCCCTAATAAAAGTGCGATGGAAATTTGGTGATTCTGACAGAGCCACATCGCGTGAGAGATTGGCATAAAACTCAGTCACCACTTGACGAGAGAAGGCTTTAGCAAACGATAAAGATTTGACCAGTTTTCTTTCACTCAGAAAATCAATCAAAAACAACTTCCCAAAACTACGATCATCCTTTACCCTTTCAACAGAAAATTTTCTTTTAAAATATTTTGCAAACCGCTCAGCAGAAGAAGGATAATAAAACTTTGGATCATGGGGAAGGTCTAGATTAAAGGGGACACTGGGAATGAAAGAAGAGGATTTACGTACCCGTTTGGCTTTTCCAGCCGAACCCTTTGACTGACCAACTGTAGGCAGGGATGAACCTACAGTTGTCCCCACAGTTGACCTGTCAGAAGCCTTGACTCCTGAAGACGCATATTGACTAACACGGCGTGGGCCCTCTTGCTCGGATGGGGTTTCCTCAGAGTCAACCTCAACATCTTTGTCACTAGAATCGTCATGCTGAGATGTGGACCCCTCTTCTTGCATGGAAGTTTCCAGAACCTTCCTTTTAGCACTTCGGGTTTGCACCCTAGGAATTATCGGAGATGATGTAGACAGAGGTGGATTTTTGAATGGAGTACCTTTTCTCGCCCTTGTTGCCCGGAATAGAGTCATCACCGGCACATCTTCATCAAAATCGTCGGCATTGGTTGCCGGCGCCGGAGAAGACGGAGGGTCTTCTTCCTCTGATTCTGCTAACATCAACCGTCGACGGGAACTACTTTTGACTGATGATTTCGCCTTTCTTGCCTCGGCATCCATGGTGGCACGAACTTCATTGGGTTTGAAAGACCCAGAAGAGGCCCCTGTTCCCAATTTTTCAAGACGGTCGGAACGGCGAGACCCGGGAGCCATGACTTTGCGAGCTTTGGACAAGGCTGAGACCTGGAGAGAGTTGTCGACGTCGATTGCATGCTCCGGCAACCCTAGAAATCGAGGATCGACCGCCAAATCGGATTGTGGGACATTGATTAAATCGGCGACACTGGCGACACAAGAGGTGAGCGCCGGAGCTGGTGAAGACGAAGCTGCCATGGAGATTTTTCTGCACAAATTGTAAACACAAACCCGATGTAATGAACTTTGAACAGAAAATTTTAGAGAGAAAGAAGAATAATGAGAAGAAATTTCTGATGAGGAGGGAAGGAAGTGGTTGACGGTACTTATGAGGAGGGAGGTGTGACCTTACAGTTGACAAGACAAGAGAGATATCCAGGAGGGAAAGAACTCAGACGCAACCCGGTGCACTGAATGAGGGAGAAAAAGATTTGTGGCTCCTTTTTTAGTGCTGGACACCCTTAAAAAATCCAAATAAGACTGGGATTGTGATTCCTCAAGAGAGATCTTGATAAACATTGTGAAAAATCTCAGTTACTCAAAATAAAACTTGCCATAATACCACAGAATCCTTCATTCCACACGAAAAAAAAATCACTCCCTGCATGAAACTTGAACATCACGTTATTGGATTATCGATGAACACATGAAATCACTAAATCTGTACCAAGAAGGAAAACAGTTCAATTTGCTGATATAAATACAAAAGAGAGAAAAAAAACTTAAGGAAAATATGCCTAAACACACAAGTGAAGATTGTCTCAATTTGGGCGTGACAAAGTATGATCAACTCAGTTCTTGACTCGGTTCCAACACACAAAAATTCAATGAGATTCACCTTCAATCATGTAGCCTCTAGAACATTCCCATTTTAAGGCTTATGATTAAGAATTAGCTGCGGGGAGGAGCTATTCACTCTCACAATACAGTGTTACACTGATTCCCAAGTTATGTATTGAAACACTTCAGCTTTTTGCTTAAATGGGTAGTAACTTCAAAGATTGGAGGCAGCTTGTTTTCCCCGCAACAAAATTAAATGCCCACTCCATGATAAACAGCACGCAGGAATTAACATGACAATTTTTATTGTCACGCTAAGAAGGGTCTCACATTTAAGGGTCGGAACACAGAGTCAAAGAACTAGAAGAAGAACAAGTGATCACAAGAGACAATCGTGCTAGAATGAATGCATTTTTTTTTTTTTTTTTTTGTGTTAACTGTATTATACCATTATACAGAAATACAGACAGTTGTCCGCACAGTGGTGCAGTCAACTGGTAACACATAATCCGAGAGACTTCTTAAGGGAAGAAAATCTCTCGAAATCCAACGCTTTAGTAAAGATATCAGCAAGTTGATCCGTTGTACTTACATGTTCCAAAGTAATGATTTTTTGTTCAACGAGATCTCTAATAAAATGATGTCTAATGTCTATGTGCTTGGTTCGAGAGTGTTGTACAGGATTCTTGGCAATGTTCTGAGCACTTAGACTATCACAATATACCATCAAGGTTTCACTTTTAAGACCATAATCTTTTATCATTTGATTCATCCACAATAATTGGGTACAACAGCTACCAACTGCGATGTATTCAGATTCAGCAGTTGACAAAGAAACACAGTTTTGTTTCTTACTAAACCAAGACACAAGATTATTCCCAAGATAAAAACACCCACCCGTGGTGCTTTTTCTATCATCAGTGCTCCCAGCCCAGTCTGAATCACTAAACCCAACTAGATTCGTGTTTGTGTCCCTCGTATAGCTTAACCCCAGAGTTGTGGTACCACTCACATATCTAATTATACGTTTAACTGCAGTTAAGTGGGATACCTTGGGATCAGCCTGATACCTAGCACAGAGGCAGACAATAAACATGATATCGGGGCGGCTCGCTGTAAGGTACAGCAAGCTACCTATCATACTCCGATATAGTGTTTGATCAACACTCTCTCCATCCTCGTCCTTAAACAATTTTTGAGAGGATCCCATGGGGGTTTTCAAATGAGAGGCATTCTCGAGGCCGAATTTTTTATCCAAATTTTTGGCATACTTAGATTGGGAGATTGACATTCCTTCATTAGTTTGAGATACTTGTAATCCAAGAAAGAATTTCAATTCCCCAACCATGCTCATTTCAAATGTGGACGTCATACTCTCAGTAAACATGTCAAGCATAGTTTTAGAAGTAGATCCAAAGACTATGTCATCCACATAAATTTGGGCCACGAGAATATCCTTTTTGTTTTTCAAAATAAACAAGGTTTTATCAACCTCTTCCCTTTTAAATCCAATTTGAATAAGGTGCTCTGTTAGTCTCCCATACCAAGCACGTGGGGCTTGTTTCAGACCATAGAGTGCCTTATTTAACTTAAAAACATGATTTGGCTTATGGGGATCCTCAAACCCCTTAGGTTGCTCAACAAACACTTCCTCATTTAAAAAACCATTTAGGAACGCACTCTTTACATCCATTTGATGTAGAGTGATCTTTAAATAGCATGAGATTGCTAATAGCAGTCTAATGGACTCAATGCGGGCTACCGGGGCAAAAGTCTCATCAAAGTCCACACCCTCTAATTGAGTGTAACCCTGAGCCACTAGACGTGCTTTGTTCCTTATAATTTTGCCTAGTTCGTCAGATTTATTCTTAAATATCCACTTGGTCCCAATAACATTGATATTAGAGGGCCTAGGGACCAAGAACCAAACTTCATTCTTTTCAAATTGGATCAATTCCTCTTGCATGGCGTTGATCCAATTATCATCTTTCAAGGCTTCAGACACGTTTTTGGGCTCATAATCAGCCACAAAACAACAAGAGTTTACCTGGTGATATGCGGAATTCATGCATATTAAGCCGGCCAATTCCCGGTAATTGATTCTCTGACCTCTTGTTTTTCTTTCTGTGTTCACCCCCCCAATCACCTGGGAAGTTGGATGGTCTTCCTGAATCCTTGAAGATGGATCTTTGCCATTGCTCACCTGATCTCTTTCGATTTCAGAATCTGAACCAGAATCGACTGCTGTTTGACCATCTGATAGGTCAACTGACTGTTCATCCTGTCTGTCAGTTGTTCTCACAGTTTGTGTTTCTGCAGATTCGTTGGTAGTCTGTGGTCCAGATTCATCGTTAATCTGCTCGTGCTCCCAAGTGCACCCTGAAACATCATCCTCAGCAGATTTGACATTAAGATCAGTAGCATCATCAAATATAACATTTATAGATTCCATAATAGTTTTGGTTTTCAAATTATAGACTCTATAGGCTCTACTATTCTGAGAATATCCGATGAAAATGGCCTTGTCACTTTTAGAGTCGAACTTGGAGAGATACTCACGGTCATTTAAAATATAGCAAATGCATCCAAAGACATGGAAATATTTGACTGTGGGTTTCTTTCCAAGTAAGATTTCATAGGGTGTCATGGTACTTCCAATTTTTAGAAAGACACGATTCCCTATGTGACAAGCCGTATTAACTGCTTCTGCCCAAAAATTTTTAGACAAGTTTTTAGCACTCAACATGACTCTGGCCATTTCTTGTAATGTACGATTCTTCCTTTCAGCTACTCCATTTTGTTGAGGAGTTTTGGGGGCAGAGAACTCATGAGTAATTCCCTTCGAATAGCAAAAAAAGGAAAAAACAGAATTTTCAAATTCAGTACCATGATCAGATCTAATCCTAATGGCTTTTAAACCATAGAGATTTTTCACTTTCTTGTACCAAATTTTAAATTCTTCAATAGTGTTGGATTTTTCTCTCAAAAAAATGACCCAAGTATAACGAGAAAAATCATCCACACACACAAAGCAATATTTCTTTCTAGACATGCTTTCGACTTCCATTGGACCCATTAAATCAGTGTGAATCAATTCCAAACACCTAGAAGTTCCAAAAGTTTGAACCTTTTTGTGACTTGACTTTATTTGTTTTCCCTTTTGACAAGGTCCACACACACTTAATTTTTTCAAATCCAATTTTGGCAAATCTTTGGCTGCCTCGAATTTAATCAACTCACTTATTTTTCTCTCACTTGCATGTCCAAGTTTTTGATGCCAAATTTCAAGTTCATTTGATTTTGCAGAAAAACAAGATTCAGGTTCACCAATTTTATAGCAATTATCGGAAGATCGAATGCCTGACATAACACACATACTTTTGGAATCAAACACTTCACATTTAGACTTATCAAACCGAACAAACAAGTCATCGTCACAAAGTTGACTAATGCTGATCAGGTTTGACTTGAGACCATCAACAAGCAAAACATTTTGCAAGTTGGGCAAACCATTAACATTTAACTTACCTTTGCCGATTACCTGTCCTTTTGCACCTCCACCAAAATTGACTTTTCCACCTTTGAATGCCTCATAGTCTTTGAGATTCTCACGAGCACCTGTCATATGACGAGAACAGCCACTGTCGAAGTACCATCCTTCTTCCACACTACTCTTGAAGGAGGTAAGAGCCACTTTGCACTGCTGAGTATCTTTCTTTACCCATACCTTTCTTACCTGCTGCTGCTGACTGGGCAACTGACTGTTATATTGTGCCCACAGTTGTCTGCTCAAGTGACCGCTGTTCTTGTCCAGCCCGAGTTCCTGTTTCAATTTAAAACAAAATGGACGAATGTGTCCAGGGACGAAACAGTGATGACACACGAATCTCCTCTTGCTGTTTCTCCTATTTTTGTGAGAAGATACTTGATTAGCACTCAAACTTTCTTTGTTTTTCAAAGTACCCTCACCCTCTTTGACAAACAATGGATCTCCATAGCCTATTCCTATTCTTCCTTGGTTTCCCATGTTCAGGACCTCTTCCAATTTAGCCTTGCCATTGTTAAGTTTCATGAGAGAATTAGTTTCTTTTTCAAGTTTCATCTTATATTTTTCACTCTCATTGTCTTTCTTGGTAAGCATGACCTCTAACCTAGCTATGGAGTCCTTCTGAATCTCACTTTCACTTGACAACCTTTCATTCTCCGTTTTGAGTATCAAAATTTCAGAGGTGAGCTTTTTATTTACCTTCTTGAACTCATTGAGTTGTTCCATTCGCTTGGACCAATCTGCGAACAACTCAACATAGTTCTCATGTAGTTCCTCATACGAAAGGAAATCATCCTCTTCCTGCTTTGACTCATCATCTTTACCTGCACATGTGGAGTTCAAGCAAGTATATTCAGTAACTTCTTCTGTGCTGACACTTGACTTTTCATCGTCACTGTCAGATTCACTGTCATATTCACTATCACTATGACTAGCATACACACACGATTTTCTTTCAGAATTCGAAGATGAAGGAGGTGATGATTTTAAAAAAGAAGTTTCATGAATAATTAATCTCCTTCTAAGTTCCATGAAACTCATATGTTCTAGATCATAGAATTCTTTCATCACAGAAATTATCCCATCAAAACCTCTTGGGATGGATGTTAACACCTTGTTTACAAGCCTAGTATCAGAAAAAGATTCTCCTAATACTTCCAACTCATGAGCAATTTTTTCTATAGTTTCAGTAAAATCAATCACAGTTTCACTCTCCTTCATTTTTATGTTTTCAAAAACAATGATTAACACCAAAAACCTTCTCTGTTCATAGTCAGTTGATCTGTCATCTGACTGCACAACCTCGCTATCACTTTTACTGTCAGAGAGAGATGACAAAGATGAATGAAGACATGAGAGATTAGCAATCTCTTCATCATCATCTGAATCACTCAAGGTAGCAGTTAAGCTCATCCCTCTCTTTTTAAGTGTGTTAGCACACTCATTAGCATAGTGGCCGTATCCCTGACACGCCCTACACTGAACCGACTCAATCGGTTTTTTGCCTTCAAATCCCGGTTTTATCACACCGGAGTCCTTTTTGAATGGTTCAGCCTTGGTGGAAGGAGTGAATCCTTTGTTAGGAAATCTCTGTTGTCGTTTTTTATTCAACACATTTTTAAACTTTTGAGTGATCATAGCACACTCATCTTCCTCCAAGGTTGACTCATCCATGTCTTTAGACAGTTCCACAAGATCTTTGGACACAGTTAGAGCACTAGCAAGAGCAATTGAATTTGCTTTGCTAGTCTTTTGTACTTCAAGGTTCAGTTCAAACGTAGTAAGAATACTCAGAACCTTTTCAAGACTCACTGTCCTCGTGTCACAGGTTTCTTCAATGACAGAAACCTTGATATTAAACTTTTCTGGGAGAGTCCTCAAGACTTTACTCACAAGCCTAGCATTGGAAATAGATTCTCCTAATGCAAAGGATTCATTAGAGATATCCATTAATTTTGCAGAGTAATTTTGAATAGTCTCACCTTCTCCCATCCTTAGATTCTCAAACTCAGTCATAAGTCTTCTCAGTTTAGTTTATTTAACACTATCTGACCCTTCACAGTGAAGTTGTAAAATGTCCTAAGCATTCTTAGCCACAGTATGGTTAGAGAATAACCTATACAGATTATGATCAACATGATCAGAGATTGCAGCCATTGCCTTAGCATTGAAGTTAGCAAGAGCAATCTCTTCTGCATTCCAGTCTTGCTCGGGTTTTGGAACAAATATTTTATCTTTTTTCTCTTCATCAGATGCAGATGCTTTACCTTTTGGATCAACCCATTCCATAGTAGGGGATGTATATCCCACTAGAATGCTGACCCATGCCCGATGATCAATGTTCTTGATGTACATGATCATCTTAGCCTTCCAAATGGTATAGTTAGAACCATCCAGAGTAGGCGGCTTATTACGAGTATGAGAACAGTCCATACTGGCCATAACAGATCGATCTCAGTGTATCGAGACCAGGCTCTGATACCAATTGAAAGAAATCAGGCGGCTAGGACTGTTCTGGGAATTGACCAACTGTGTGAATAACTGTGTATTCAAACGTGCTAACAGTTGTCCAGACAGTTGTCTTAACAGTTATCAGATTTGCAGCGGAAAATAAAGAACTTAATAACAATTAAAACTTCAGCAAGAATACTTGCTGGAAACTTTCATATATTAAAAGCGATTTGCAGAGTACAAATCGAATGAAAGAAAACAAAAATATCAAAAGAACAAATTGATCTAAAACTCTAGATCGAATGAAAACATCCAACACCTTAGAGTTCTTCTTCACAAGAAGCTCTAAGAAAACAAGACTCTCTCAAGAACTTAATACACTCAATGTATTGCATAGAATCAGTAGTCATCAATGAATGAGTCGGCTTGTATTTATACATGCTCGGCCGCACCCTTGCACTCCAAGAGATCCTTCTTTCCATATGAGAGTCTTTCTAAAATAAAACACCTAAAAATATATCCACTTACCAAAGATAAGTATTAGTATGTTAGTCAAATAAATCAAACTTAAACTTACCTAAATATTTACACTAACTAACAATATATACAAATCAGAATCACAAAGATACTTAAAGAAAAAAGACGAGTATGCCCATACTCTTCAAATATGACTTGCATTTATGCAAACATATAAAAAGTCTCTAACTTACATATTATTAATATGACCTGCATTCATGATCTCATAAGTTATAAGACTCTTCAACTCTAAAGACTACTACAAAAATATAAAAACGAAACATTTATTTATCAAATAATACTTTTAAGCTCTCAACTCTACTAAAAAGACACCCTTCTCATTTTAGATGCAAGGATAATTTCATTGTTCATACTTTTCTATACATAAATGAAGCCAAAGGGAAGAAGACGACGCAATGATTTATCAACCCTCCATATCGGTAATATAATATTCTATTTCAATATTTCATGCATTATATACTAACTATTGTATTTGTTGTTATATTAATTTTTGTAGGTATTCCTTCAAAAGAAATTGTTAAAAAAAATCGTGCTACGAAGCGTGCTTCTTTGGTGAGTAAAAAAAAAAAAATCAAATTTACAAGCGAAAGATAAGAAAGGAACAAGCATGTCGAAAGATGGACGATAAACTTTTTTTCGGTCAATCAGGTTTGAAGTCAGGTTTCTTCCATATAACTAAAGTCTCTTGCTGAGTTTGAGAATAATATTCGTAATAAAATTTGAGAAATTTGGGTAGTTAACCTATACACACAAGCGGCACACAGAACACACACACATGTATATATATATACACACTAAACACACATGCAATTTTCCATATCCTCAAACTTTTATTTTGTTTACAGATTCATCAATGCGTACATCACAACGGACGAATAGTTCCAGGAAAAGAAATTTACTATTGGATAATGAATTTGGTACTACATCCAATTACAATGTTAGGACATCAGGTATGTTGAATTTGTTAATTTAATAGAGTATGTAAAATTGTTGCAGTTAATTACTAAGATTTAGTTAATTACAAAGATTTAGAGAAAACTACAATAGCTATTGTATCTAACATATCAATTCGGACGGAAGGAGTATATAGGTAGTTAGGGCTAAGTAGTAAGCAACGGGTCTTCATTTCATAACTTTTCATAGCTTCTCACATATGTGACTGAGTGTATATATTAAATATTTTACAAAAACATACCCGCAAGTGAAAAATGAGAGATGCATTTATCAGTTTTTAAGACTAAATTATGAACAAAATGAGTATTAATTATAATAAATTGATTTCTCAATTGTTTAAAAGACATACTATATCATCACACAATTGTGAAAATACCACAATTGTGAAATCAGTTCAGAAATAATTTTACAAGTGAAAAATGACACAACTATGAAAATCACATAACTGAGAAATCAAACAACTGAGAAATCACACAACTGTGATATCATACAACTGTGAAATCAATTGAAAATGATTTTACAAGTGAAAAATGAAAAAATGACACAACTGAGAAATCAAATTGAGAAATGATTCTACAAGTGAATAATGAAAAAATGACACAACTATAAAATCACACAAGAGAAATCATACAATTGTGAAATCAATTGAGAAATAATTTTACAAAATCAATTGAGAAATGATTTTACAAGTGAAAAATGAAAAAAAAAATGACACAACTGTGAAATCAATTGAGAAATTTTTTTACAAATAAAATGAAAAAATTGACACAACTGTGAAATCAATTTCAAAAACAAAATGATTTTTGCAAAATTTACAAGTGAAAAATGAAATTTTATTTTTAAAATTTGAATCATGTGTTGAGTGTACTTGTTTTATTCGTCTTGACGACACGATTAATACAGTGGTTTCAGATTATTTTTTCGATTTTCAGATTTTTAGATATAACATTTTAAAATTTTTAGGGGAAAAAATAAAGGAAGAGAGAGAGAGGGAGGAGAGAGAGAAAGAGAGAAAGAGAGAGAGAGAGAGAGGAGTGATGGGAAGGCTTGCTTCACGAATAGGGTGGGGGTGTGTGATGTCCGATGGTAAGGGAAGGGGTAATCTGGTCCAGCGAAAATTACAAAGATTTTTTGGCAAGTTTCTAAAATGTCTGTTCTTATTGGTTGTTTTTATTTGACTGAGGGACTGATTGGTCAAAGACTCTAAAATAAATTGTACTTCTACTGTCTCTAAATGAGTGTCCATTTTCAGAAAAATTTTATCCTAAAATGAGTGTCAATTTTGACAATAACCGTCTCTAAATGTTTTTTTTTTAAAAAAAAACTTTCATTAGTCTCTTTATATTGCAAAAACTAAATGTTTGTAAAGAGAATTACAAGAGTATACATATGAGTTTTATCACCAAATTGTACGAAAAGTTATGCCCCTTAAAATGAAGGTTGGACACTCATTTAGGGACATAAGTAATAATTATGAAATATATATAAAGTAAGAAAGAGAAAATGGGTTGAGAATTTTTTATGTGAGAATGACAAGTAGGTCTCATTATCCAATTTAAAAGACTACAACTCTTTTTAAATGTATTCTAAGCTAAAAATCAGGAAAAACTGTTAGGAAATAATCTACTCCCTCCAACTCAAAATGATATTGTGCATAATCTCTTTACATTTACTCCCGATCAACACTAAATTTGAATATTTTCAAGACATTTATTTTGACACATTGGTAGTACAACGTTAGAGTTGTAGAAGAAAGTTCAAACTAGGCCCTCAGAAGTTAATTTCTAATTTAAGTGAGCAGCACCTATGAAATAAAACCGTATCAAACTAGACAATGAGAAAAATGGTCAAAACGACAACGATCGTAATGTGCGAAGGATATAATAATTATCCATTCATAAAGCAAAATACTTTCTCCGTCGCGGGAAAGTATTTTAAGTGAGCAGCACCTAATCAGTCGGGAACGCGGCGATGGATAATCATGGACGAACGAACGGACGATCTGCAAAACAAACACCGTTAGGGCGCGAGGGAGTTACCCAGTGAAAACCCTCCGGCGTGAGAATAAGCATCGTGTAGAAGATGATATAAACCGGAAGGAAAAGCGTATTATAGTATTGAGAGGGTGTTTTTTTCTGTGCACCTTTGTGTGAGGGTTAGGACCCTTATTTATAGAATTGGGGTGGAGTGTCCACCAAGAATAGGAGATCCATAGTTGACTTGTATTAGGAGACCGAGTCCTTGTATAATTTAGGATCCTTAGCTCGATAGGAGTCCCTTTGTACACAAATCGTACTAGGTTTTATCCCTTAATATTAGGAGATAATTTATTCCGTTCAGTGGCCCCCAACTTCCTGATTGCATCGTAGTAAGAGAAGGAAGTTTAGGTTTCCTTCTAAAAAAAGTCTCCTTGTTAGGTAAGGGTTCTCTGTATCTTAGACTCCGGATTGTATGAGGAGAGCTGGGCTTAGTCACTGTAAAGTGAGCTAAGTCGGCTTGTACTTACTAACTCGGCTCGTCATAAAGGTCGAGTTGGATGTGCTGAGATGGTTGAGTAACCATACTGACTGCTGTAGGCCGAGCCGAGTTGTTTGAGTCAGCTTGGCGTAGGCGGATTTGCTATGAATGTGCTTTATACTTAGTCGTTATGAGCTAAGTGTTGGTAAGCCAGGGTTTGTACACCCGTTAGAGGCCTTGACGAGTTGATGAACTCGGTTTGTTCCGTTTGAGTTCTTAGCCAGTGCAAGCTAAGTGCTGAACCCGTTGTCAAACTAAACTCAAGTGGTAAAGAGTTATATTTCTTGATCATAACTTCGTTAGCTCTGAGTCAGTTGTTAGAACTGGGATCAACTTGTAAGCCGAGTTAGATGTTGATCATAACTCCCCTTTGTTAGCTTAAGCCCGTTGTCATAACAAGGCTTGGATTAAAGGGGTGTTAGATGTATCATAACTTGGATTGGGGACCCAGCATGTCGTGTATGCTTTAGCCAGGTGCTAGCGTAGGAGCTAGGCTTTGTAAAAGACGAGCAGTCTGATGCTCGGTCTGCGGATGCTAGCGAGGAGCTAGGCATTGTAAAAGACGAGCAGTCTGATGCTCGGTTTGAGAGTGCTAGAAAGGATCTAGGCTTTGTAAAGGTGCTAGCGAGGAGCTAGGATTTATAAAAGACGAGCAGCCTGATGCTCGGTTTAAGAGTGCTAGCAAGGAGCTAGGCTTTGTAAAGGTGCTAGCGAGGAGCTAGGCTTTGTAAAAGACGAGCAGTCTGATGCTCGGTTTAAGAGTGCTAGCAAGGAGCTAGGCTTTGTAAAGGTGCTAGCGAGGAGCTAGGCTTTATAAAAGACGAGTAGTCTGATGCTCGGTTTGAGAGTCTGATGCTCGGTTTGAGAGTGCTAGCAAGGAGCTAGGCTTTGTAAAGGTGCTAGCGAGGAGCTAGGCTTTGTAAAAGACAAGCAGTCTGATGCTCGGTTTCAGAGTGCTAGCAAGGAGCTAGGCTTTGTAAAGGTTCTAGCAAGGATCTAGGCTTTGTAAAGGTGCTAGCGAGGAGCTAGGCTTTGTAAAAGACGAGAAGTCTGATGCTCGGTTTGAGAGTGCTAGCAAGGAGCTAGGCTTTGTTCTAGGGCGTGTTGATGTAGTTATTCTTGTCATTTGTTGTTCGGTTGTAGTCTTGATGAGGTCTTCTTTTGTTCCTGATTGAAATCAAATTCTCTTGATGAGGTCTTCTTTTGTTCCTGATTGAAATCAAATTCTTGTCATTTGTTGTTCGGATGTAGTCTTGATGAGGTCTTCTTTTGTTCCTGATTGAAATCAAATTCTCTTGTCGCTTCTTGAAGTTTAGTACCATAGGGGAGACACTCGACCCTTTTTGGACGTATAAGTAGCATATGGGAGATGCTCGACCCATGTATAGAGGAGACGCTCGACCCATTTTGGTTTCTTTATTCTTCAATATTGAGCATGTTTAGACGAGGATGATGTTGGTAGTGGTGCCCTAGGCACGTTTAATAAACGTTGTAATTGTTATCATTTATTTCATATCAATAAAGAGATGTTTTGATTATTATTGTTGTTCATGTTTACTTATAATAATCTCCGTCCCTAATACTTGTTAAGCACTAGTATAAATGCTAAATGATCATGTGATGATCATGTTAGATTTATGGGTACTTGTTTGGAACAAGGTACTGGACATGACCCGCTTTATGAGATTTATGTCATGGTCTATGTCATACATATATCTCATATTAGTTATGTCATTTGAATCCTTAGACATGAAGTTATTATAGTCTTCCACTTGATGAACATTATGTTTGACATATTCAAACGCTACTTTTAACCGAGTAGTTATAAACGGTATGATTGGCATAATCGGATTCACGTAGGGAAGAATAATAAGCTAAATGGATTTGTCCCTCCTCGGAGAGATGTCAAGCTTGGGCCTCTCGTAGGAATGATGTTGATGAAATGTTCGGCCGGACTCAAATGAATTGATTGGATCAATGTCATTTGGATTATCAACATATTCGGAATCGAGAAAGTATTGAACAAAACAAGTTGACTCTTTGACCATGACTTGTGTTCAATGATATCGTGGACAAAAGGATTATGACATATTATAAGAGGAATGCGAACTTGTATCTAGTTATACTAATTGGGTAGGTATGACGGTTTGCTAGAACCTAATCATGTCTTATGGTTTCATGTTTGAACTCATTGCCAACTTAGTATAATCCTAGAGGGTCACACACAATAGAACGAATCTTTAAAAGGACTACATTGCAATTTTGGAAATTCTGGACTTTCTGGAAAGTGGGCGACCGCACAGTATGGACTGGGCGGCCGCACACTTATCTCAGTTTTGTACCAGTTTTGCTTCAGATAGTTGTGCGACCGCACAGTGAATTCTGGGCGGCCGCACAGTACTGTCGGGTGGCAGGAAACGAATTTTGGACGGATTTTGACATAAGTTTCCTATTTGGAATAGGTCATACTTGTGTATAAAAGACCGAATTCGGCCAGCACTCAATGCTATTGATTTTGTGAGTCTCAAAGAGTTTGAGAGAGGGTTTATTTTGTTCCAAGACATTCTTGATTGAGGAACAAAATAATACACAAAATAAATTCCATATAGTTCTTTTGATTGTGAAAAAGTGTTTCACAATTTTGGTCTAGCAACCAAGATCAAAGAAGCTCCTTTGATATTCGTTCGAAGTGTGGATACCGCTAGAGGGTGAAAATCATCATCTTCAAGGTTCGTGTTCAAGCTTTGTGATCGTGATCAAGTCTTCAAACCTCCACCAGAGACCAAGAGAATTTGATAGCTATCAAGGGTTAGTTTATTCCTTTATTCTTATGTTGTATTTGATTTAATCATATGAACGGATCCATGGCTTTGGGTTTCAAAATTTTAAATGCTAAATTCCGCTGCGCATGTTTGATCGAAACCCAACAGTGGTATCAGAGCCCCGTTCATGTTGATTAATTCAATACTTGGATCATGTTATGTGTATATAAATTGGTTATGTGCCTTGCATGATTTGAATATTGGAATATATGTTGTTTATGTGTTTTGTGATTATATGTGGTTTATCGTTTTGCGACTTTAATCGCACGATTCAATCGCAATAAATAAATTATGGTGGATTCAGAATTGTTGATTATTAATTTTTGATTGGATCAAAGTTTTAATAATCGGGGAAAAACGATTTTGAGACAAAATTTTCGAACTTCAAAATTCTGTACATTCTGATCAGTTTGGGCGACCGCACAAAATCACTTGGGCGGCCGCACATGTTTGGGCGACCGCACAGTGAGTTTTGGGCGGCCGCACATAAGGATCAGATTGTCTGATTTTTGGTTAAAATCAGAATTTGGAATTTTCGAGAGGTCCAACAAAACCAGTAACAGAACCAGTCCAGACTTGCTGATCTGGAATGGGTTTTGGGTAGTTGGTTTGTGTGTGGATTTTGGGGTTTGATTTTCCTATTTGTTTTAGTCTTGTGATTCTAAGATTGGTTCAAGGTTTGGATGGCTAATCTGCGTTCATCGAGATTGTGTTTCCCAAACTTGATCGCAATCAAAGTTTCAAAGATAAAACGAAGTTAGAATTATGAAGAGTTCATAATTGCTAAAATTGAGAAACAAAGTTCTTGATTCAATGATTGGAGATCCATGTGGAATTGTGAATGCAATTGGCCTACGTTCATCGAGACCATCTATTGCTTAGTTTCGGCCACATGGACTACTTTCTTGATTTCTTGAATTAGTGCGGGATTGTGGTTGCCTAATGGCTTAGTTCGACCGCACTTCTTGCTGTCTTGATTTGGAGATAATGACCGAAGTTGAAATAGTCTCATCCTCATAATTATAGAGAAACTAATGACACATAAATATCATGCTTAAATTAATGGAGATTAATTTAGTGGCTAAACTTGATGTGTAACATGTTTATATTATGTGCTCATAAATGTGTTATATGCTATATGTGATGAACCTTCAAAGAAAGTTTTAAGTCTTTTATTGCCATGCCATGATTAAAACACTTGTTAGTACATGAGTGATTTTAATGTAGATTCTCCCTAGCGAGATGCATTAAATTTGTTTGTGTATGAGCAAGATAGATAGTGTGGGCACGCCCTAGCGGGACACATTAACTATGCGTTTAAAATGGTTAGACTTAATTGGGCGTCAAAACAGTTTTGGGCCTAGGCAAAGATGAGGTTTAACATGCTTTTTGAAATTTGATTTCTTAAAGAATCTCATAAAAGGAACTAAGAGTCATATGAGATATGATTGACAAGAGTTGTCTACCTAATTAATTTGATTTTGTGTAATCCGCCTTAGCGGACTTGAAATTAAATTAAAGTTGGATCTTAACCCATTTGAATTATATTATACATTGGATGTACATGAAGGTTATATAATTTAGTGGGAGTATTTTGTTTTAAAAATACATTATTTATCTCTTTAATGAAAATCGGTACTTATTAAATTTTGGAATTTTTTGCATATTTGTAGATAATGACTAATAACACTCAATCAATGTCGTTGCGATCGATCCTTGAGAAGGATAAGCTCGAAGAGAATGGTACCAACTTTATGGATTGGATCCGTAGCATAAGAATCGTTCTTAGGCAAGAAGATAAGTTGTACATTCTCGATGGGCCTCTCCCCGCTGAACCACCGCCTACTGCCCCTAGGGTAGAAAGAGACAATTACAAGAAACATCGTAATGATTCTAGAGATGTAAGTTGTCTCATGCTTGCTGCTATGTGTTCAAAACTCCAACAAAGTTTGGAACATTTGGAAGCCTATGAGATAGGCGTGGAGTTGAGAACCATGTTTCAAGAGCAAGCTAGGTAAGAGAGGTACAAGACCATTGTTGCATTCACTACTAGTAAAATGAATGAAGGGCAACAAGTGAGTCCTCACTTTCTTAAAATGAAAGGTTATGTAGAGCACCTTGAGAAACTTGGCTATCCAATCCCATTGGAGCTAGCCACGGATCTCATTCTTAATTCATTGCCTAAAAGTTATAATCAGTTTGTAATGAATTATAACATGCATGGAATGGATAAGAATCTCTCTGAGTTGCATGGGATGCTCAAAACTGCAGAGATGAAAATTGTGGGAAAGGTTCTCCCGTGCTCTTGGTTCATGATGGGAAGAAGCCTGGTGCCAAAGGCAAGGGTAAGGCAAAAGTTGTCAAACCAAGATAAGCAAGGCAAAGGTTGCCAAGGCTTCTGAGGCAAAACCCGATACACAAAAGGATGCAATTTGTTTCCATTGTCAAGAAATTGGTCATTGGAAACGTAATTGCAAGGCTTTCTTGGAAGAGCAAAAGAAGAAGAAGAGCAGCAAGGCTGCGTCGACTTCAGGTATCTATATGATAGATATTCTCCTTTCTACCACTGATTCTTGGGTATTGGATACCGGATGTGGTTCTCACATTTGTCTAAATGTGCAGGGACTAAAGAATAGGAGACTGCTTAAAGAAGGTGAAGTAGATCTACGCGTGGGGAATGGAGCAAGAGTTGCTGCATTAGCCGTAGGGACTTATGAAGTCACTTTACCTTCCGGATTAATTCTTGTTTTGAACAATTGTTATTATGTTCCGGATTTAAGCAGAAATATTATTTCAATTTCTTGTTTGGATAATGAAGGTTTTAAGTTTCTTATTGAGAATAAGAAATTTTCTATTTATTTAAATGATGAGCTTTATGGTATTGCTAATTCATTTAATGGCCTTTATATCTTGGATGTCAAGAATGAAAATAATGTCTATCATGTAAATAAGAAATCTAAACCTAATGATATAAATCATACTTATTTGTGGCATTGCCGTCTTGGTCATATTAATGAGAAGCGTATCTCAAAACTCCATGGGGACGGACTTTTGGGTTCATGTGACTTAGAGTCATATGACACTTGTGAGTCGTGTCTTCTTGGAAAAATGACTAAGACACCTTTTATCAAGTTGGGTGAAAGGGCAAGCAACTTATTGGGGTTGATACATTCCGATGTATGCGGACCATTAAGTAGCAATGCTAGGGGAGGATTTCAATACTTCATAACCTTCACTGATGATTATAGTAGATTTGGGTATGTTTACCTAATGAAACATAAAAGTGAAGCATTTGAGATATTTAGAATATTTCAAAATGAAGTAGAAAAACAACTTGGCAAAAGTATAAAGGCACTTCGATCAGATCGAGGTGGTGAATACTTAAGTCAAGAATTTGACGATCATTTAAAGAATTGTGGAATAGTTTCACAATTGACTCCGCCCGGAACACCACAATGGAATGGTGTGTCTGAGAGGAGAAATCGGACCTTGTTAGACATGGTTCGATCAATGATGAGTCAAGTTGATCTTCCAATATCCTTTTGGGGTTACGCTCTAGAAACCGCTGCTTTCACATTAAATCAAGTTCCAACTAAATCGGTTCCAAAGACTCCATATGAGATGTGGAGTGGAAAGAAACCTAGTTTATCTTTCATGAGGATTTGGGGTTGCGAAGTTTATGTCAAGAGACTTATCTCTGACAAACTAGCACACAAATCTGATAAATGTATTTTCGTGGGATATCCTAAGGAAACTAAAGGATATTACTTTTACAACCGAGAGGACAACAAAGTGTTTGTTGCCCGAACTGGTGTCTTTCTAGAGAAAGAGTTTCTCTCCAAAGAAATCAGTGGGAGTAAAATAAATCTTGAAGAAATTCGAGACCCAGAAAATAACATTGAACCAATAGTGGAACAAGAACAAGAACCACAAGGAGTTGTGGAACCTGTTCAAAATACACAAGCATCTCGCAGATCTAGTAGGTTACGATCCGAGCCCGAGAGATATGGATTTCTCGTAACGGATAGTAATGAGGTAGAAATCATTGAGAATGATGAACTGTCAACCTACCAAGAGGCGATGTCTTCTCCTGATTCGGACAAGTGGCTTGGAGCCATGGAATCCGAATTGCAATCCATGCAAGACAATCAAGTTTGGAATTTGATTAATGCGCCCGAAGGTGTAAAAACCATAGGATGCAAATGGGTCTTCAAGAAGAAGACTGACATAGATGGGAAGGTGCATACTTACAAAGCTAGGCTTGTAGCGAAGGGTTATAGGCAAGTTCATGGTATTGACTATGATGAGACCTTTTCACCCGTAGCAATGATCAAGTCTATAAGAATTTTGCTTGCCATTGCCGCATATCATGACTATGAAATATGGCAGATGGACGTCAAAACCGCTTTCCTGAATGGAAAACTTCAAGAGGATGTGTATATGACACAACCAGAAGGTTTTGAACAAGATTCTAAGGTATGCAAATTGCAGAGATCCATCTATGGATTGAAGCAAGCTTCTAGGAGTTGGAATCTCCGTTTTGATGAATCAATCAAAGAATTTGGTTTCATCAAGAACGAAGATGAGCCTTGTGTATACAAAAAGATTAGTGGGAGCATAGTGCTATTCCTTATTTTATACGTGGATGACATATTACTCATTGGAAATGACATTCCTACACTTCAGTCTGTGAAGACTTGGTTAGGAAAGTGCTTCGCAATGAAAGATATGGGTGAAGCCGCATATATACTTGGCATTAAGATCTATAGAGATAGATCAAGGAGGCTACTTGGTTTAAGCCAAAGTACATACATTGACAAGGTCATTAGAAGATTCCGTATGGAAAATTCTAAGAGAGGCACCTTGCCCGTGTTACATGGAGTTTCTCTAAGCAAGACTCAATGTCCTAAGACAAAAGATGAGCGTGAGAAAATGAATGATGTTCCATATGCTTCGGCAATTGGGTCCATCATGTATGCCATGATTTGTACTAGGCCGGATGTGTCTTATGCTTTGAGCATGACAAGTAGATACCAATCCGACCCTGGCGAAAATCACTGGATAGCTGTAAAAGCGATTCTTAAGTACTTGAGAAGGAATAAAGACTCGTTTTTGGTCTATGGAGGAATGGAAGATGATCTCGTTGTAAGTGCTTACACGGATGCAAGCTTCCAAACTGACAAAGATGATAGCCGATCGCAATCGGGTTTTGTGTTTATGTTAAATGGTGGAGCTGTAAGCTGGAAGAGTTCCAAGCAAAGTACAACCGCTGATTCTACAACAGAAGCTGAGTATATTGCTGCATCGGATGCTGCAAAGGAAGCTGTTTGGATTAAGAAGTTCATAACTGAACTTGAAGTGGTCCCTACTATTGCTAATCCAATAGACCTTTATTATGATAATAATGGTGCTATTGCTCAAGCAAAGGAACCAAGAGCACATCAGAAATCCAAACACATACTTAGGCGTTTTCATATCATTCGAGAAATCGTTGATAGGGGAGACGTAAATATATGCAGAGTACCTACTGATGACAATGTTGCGGACCCGCTAACAAAGGGACTTCCACAAGCTAAACATGATGGTCATGTCAGGTCCATGGGTATTAGATACATAGGAGATTGGGCCTAGGGCAAGTGGGAGATTGTTGGTAGTGGTGCCCTAGGCACGTTTAATAAACGTTGTAATTGTTATCATTTATTTCAAATCAATAAAGAGATGTTTTGATTATTATTGTTGTTCATGTTTACTTATAATAATCTCCGTCCCTAGTACTTGTTAAGCACTAGTATAAATGCTAAATGATCATGGGATGATCATGTTAGATTTATGGGTACTTGTTTGGAACAAGGTACTGGACATGACCCGCTTTATGAGATTTATGTCATGGTCTATGTCATACATATATCTCATATTAGTTATGTCATTTGAATCCTTAGACATGAAGTTATTATAGTCTTCCACTTGATGAACATTATGTTTGACATATTCAAACGCTACTTTTAACCGAGTAGTTATAAAGGGTATGATTGGCATAATCGGATTCACGTAGGGAAGAATAATAAGCTAAATGGATTTGTCCCTCCTCGGAGAGATGTCAAGCTTGGGCCTCTTGTAGGAATGATGTTAATGAAATGTTCGGCCGGACTCAAATGAATTGATTGGATCAATGTCATTTGGATTATCAACATATTCGGAATCGAGAAAGTATTGAACAAAACAAGTTGACTCTTTGACCATGACTTGTGTTCAATGATATCGTGGACAAAAGGATTATGACATATTATAAGAGGAATGCGAACTTGTATCTAGTTATACTAATTGGGTAGGTATGACGGTTTGCTAGAACCTAATCATGTCTTATGGTTTCATGTTTGAACTCATTGCCAACTTAGTATAATCCTAGAGGGTCACACACAATAGAACGAATCTTTAAAAGGACTACATTGCAATTTTGGAAATTCTGGACTTTCTGGAAAGTGGGCGACCGTACAGTATGGACTGGGCGGCCGCACACTTATCTCAGTTTTGTACCAGTTTTGCTTCAGATAGTTGTGCGACCGCACAGTGAATTCTGGGCGGCCGCACAGTACTGTCGGGTGGCAGATTCCTAATTTGATTAGGAAACGAATTTTGGACGGATTTTGACATAAGTTTCCTATTTGGAATAGGTCATACTTGTGTATAAAAGACCGAATTCGGCCAGCACTCAATGCTATTGATTTTGTGAGTCTCAAAGAGTTTGAGAGAGGGTTTATTTTGTTCCAAGACATTCTTGATTGAGGAACAAAATAATACACAAAATAAATTCCATATAGTTCTTTTGATTGTGAAAAAGTGTTTCACAATTTTGGTCTAGCAACTAAGATCAAAGAAGCTCCTTTGATATTCGTTCGAAGTGTGGATACCGCTAGAGGGTGAAAATCATCATCTTCAAGGTTCGTGTTCAAGCTTTGTGATCGTGATCAAGTCTTCAAACCTCCACCAGAGACCAAGAGAATTTGATAGCTATCAAGGGTTAGTTTATTCCTTTATTCTTATGTTGTATTTGATTTAATCATATGAACGGATCCATGGCTTTGGGTTTCAAAATTTTAAATGCTAAATTCTGCTGCGCATGTTTGATCGAAACCCAACAGATGATTGGTAGTCCAGGTCGTTGCGGTGGCGATGTTGGATGTTCTTGAAGTCGAGGCCGATCTCGGTTGGTGAATGGAGTTCGACCATTGTGCCAGAGACAGGTTTGGTGGATGGAGGCCGATAAAGTAGACATCTTTTAGTGACATACAGGAGTAACTGAAGGCTTCCCTTGACACTTACCCCATGATTCGAGGTTACGTGGAGGCGAGATCGGGGTCCGTCGCCGGCTCGTCTGAACTTATAACTCTGCCCGGCTGTATGAAACTGCTCTGGATGAGATCGGCTTGTTGTTGATGAGAGATGGTCTTGTGCCTTGATCATGGTATGTGCTCAATGCTCGTTGTTACGGGCTACTGGCTCATTTTGATGTTGGCTTGATCGTTGTATCTTTTTGACTTTCTCGATTTTCCAAAGGGGATGTGATTATTGACCTTCTCTTTCTCCACATTCTTTCTTCCCAGCCACAAATGCCAGTTGGTGGTTTGACCTCTTCACTTGTAATTCGTGTTAGTCTTCATAAGATTGTTGCGAGTAAGCTGGGGTTCATCTGTTCGCTCGTTGAAATCTGCCTTGTTCTACTTCTCATCATACCGAGCTTGATTTTCTTCGCAGAGATGGATCACAAACTTGGTCTTTTTCTCAGTTGAGCTACTGGCCTTCCGTACTTGCAATTATCCTTTCTTGTTACCTCGTTTGGAAAAATTATTTTAGACTGTCTTCGCGGGATGTTGAGCTTTTAACCAATTTTTTTTCTCGACAAGCAAGCTGGATTGGACACTTGGAGATTGGTTGGCTCGATTTTGTCACGCCACTAGGACAATATAACCCACTGCGCCCCACCTGTTTGAAGAAAGTCCCCAAAGAGTATTTGATAAATTGTTTTGCATCTGCCTTCATAAATTGTGGATAGGACTGAATGGATGACAATGTCCCGCACAAAGGGTTCAATTAGTTTGAAAGTCTTTAAATGACCCCCATGTCCGTTGTGCTCGATAATAGCTACCCGCTTTGATAGGGCGAGGATGCTTCCGTCTTGACTGCTGGACACTTTTCATAATACTTGTGTGAATCAAACAAATTTGGCTTCCTCATCATAATATTCCAGTTCATGCCTAATCAAATGAATTGGGATCTCTGAACCATCTTGTGTTCTAAGTACATGGTGTCATGAGCTCGTTTGGACTGCATGTAGGTCGACCCGTCTAGCTGCAAGTTCGTTGGAATGGATCAGGTTGTACGTATTGTACTCGTCATGACCTGTTGTGGAGTGCTTTCCATACCCATCATGACAGGTAGGCTTCTCTTATGTTTGAGTGACGCCAGAAGTTGGAAGAATCTGCAAAATTCGTTGACATAATTGTGCTGAAGAGATGTGCAGCCAGCCAAACGCACCTTTACGAAAACTGCCATAACTCAGTGCACGGACCATATTTTCACGAACCGATTTTTTTGATGTAAACTAGACTCGTAGATATTTCTAAGCATATATTCCTTGACTTCTAGATCCTTATGAGACAATACAGTTTATTCACAGAAGTTGACTCAGATTCCGGGACTGCAGATTCTGGACGACACTATCTATTGTTCTGTATAGGATTGCTGTTAAGACCAATTGGTTCTTGTTCTATGCCTTGTCTAGGGACTGATTGGAGCAGACTCTTGCTTGCTTAGGGACGATGACCATTGTCATAAATGAGCGATTTTTCCTCTGCCATTGCTGTTTGGTAGCGCGAACATGGGTGTCCTGCACGGCTCAACCATGACAAGTTGATGGTTTTTAATTGATCCATGCTTGCCTTTCCAATATCGTTCTTTTTTAATTGTTCTTTGAGCAATGGTGTGAGCTATACAACTAATGTTTAGATTTCTAGTAGGTCAGCCCGTCTTGTTTTGACAAGATTGAGCTTTCTTGAGTATTCAGAATCTGAGTCTGTGTTGCCTGTTTTCCACAATCATGAGATCTCCGACTCGCCATTGTTTCAAGGAGAGATTGAGCTCGGGTGCATGCTGCACGGTAACTTGAGCTTTTTACGAGGCTTGCGTAGTTTGCTGGTAGGTAGGCCCATCTTAGTTGAGCTAGGAGGACAGCTTCTGCTGGTTATAAAGTTCGCCCAAATGCTTGTTCCGGCTGAGTTTTTGTTGTGCAAGGCGATAATTGTCCAGAATCAGTTGCCGACTGAATAGCAGCAACGAGCTTGACGTCTGCAGCTTTGAGATTGAATTCTGATGGATGGCAGCAAGTTTGATTTCCCTGTTTTATTGGCACAATGTAGTTTGTCGCTCCTTAAGTGTTTGGAGAAAGTCCCAAAAGAGCAGTTGAAAGATTTAGTTGCAGTCGTGTTCACCAATCGTTGTGACTTACACGAGCTTGTTTCCATAGGACGCCCGTTGTCTTGGTCGAGAAAGGTATACGCGGATTGACTGTCTGGACTCATAGGTCGACTAACAATTTATGACTTCGTGAGTCTGGTCAAACTGGGCTATGTGCAGCTCGACTAGTTGTAATGCTAGTCCATGTCTTTTGTGATTGCCAGCTTAAGCATAGGGCTGGCCCCCAACTTCCTGGGTTTGTTACTTCCGAGATTGATTGTCGTGCTTGCATTTAGGTGATCACATTGATCATGGTAGTATTATATGTCACGACCCGAAAACTAGGCTCTATTTTATTAGTAATAAATAATTATTATTTATTTATTTGCTTATTTATTTATTTAAATTATTTAGTTATTTAAATATTTATGTGTACATTTTGGGTTTCGTGATGTGGTCGTGCCTAGCATTTAATTGGTTAATTGTGCTAGTGTAGAGTGTTGGGTCTTAAATGTTAGTGAGGAATATAAGATGATTGAGTTAGTGTGTAGGGGAGGGGGTCAATGTGTAAATTTCTTAATCATCCTACTTACTCCCTCTTTTCCCCTCACCTCCCTCACTTTCATCCTCTCCATTCCCAGTCATTTCTCTCTCTCTCCGTAGCCATTGAAAGGTAAGTTCTCTCCTCCTTCTCTCATCATTTGAGTCATCTTCCTCCCATTATTTCTTATTTCTCATAACATGATAAATGTTTAGATCGTCGATAGGATCGTAGGGATCAAAGAAATTTCGAGTTCCATCACCGTTGATAAAATCCAGGTAAGTTTCTTTTCCCCCATTTATGCTAAAAATGGTCATCTTTAAGTCTATTAATGTTCTAGTTGATTTATATGGCTTTCTTGGTTGTTTTGGAACCTATTTGCAATTTATTCATATTTTTGTGCAAATTTGGGTAATTGAATCATCCCTTGGTTGTGTTGTTTAAATGTTGCGAGATGAGTCATTTTAGGCTTAGAAGTTGTTTTGGCACTTGGGTGAACTTATAGGAAGTGTTGGATTTGATTTTAGTTGAAATGGTGAAAATTGGGTATTTGAGTCACACCTTGTTTTGGGGTTGTTTAAAGGTTGTTTGAGTACCCTTGTTGTGTTATAAGTGTTGTGGACACCCTTGCACACTTGTTAAAAGTTTGGGATTTGAATTGAGTTGAAAATGGTGATTTTTGGGTATAAAATCCGTAAACCCAGGAAGAAGTCCTGCAAATTTCTTGGCCGGCGTTGGAGGCGCGCGCACCCTAGGGGAGGAGACGCGCGCACCCCTCATCTTCTTTGTGGCGCAATTCCTTCTGGTCATAGGAGGCGCGCGCACCCTGTTTATGGGAGGCGCGCGCACCCTCTGTAAACCTTTGGCGCTTTTCCCTTCTGATCATAGGAGGCGCGCGCACCCCTCTAGGGGAGGCGTGCGCACCCCCCCCCCCCCTTCTCTTTCCCCTTATTGTCCGTTTTACGCTCATTCTTCCGGAGGCCATAACTTCTTCGTCCGGACTCCGTTTTAGGTGTGTAAACTATCGTTTTAAAGCTCTTCTCGAGTGATACGAGATGATTGGGTTTATTTAGTGGGTTTTCTGGTTTAGATTGTGTTGAGTTTTCAGTAAGTGTTCTATGACACAAAATGTTATGACCGGTCCGTTGTGATCAAATTTGGGTTATCTGTTTGTGTGGGTCAAGGACCACTCTAGTGTGTGGAAATGGTTCCTTTGTGAACAAATGTGTGGTGGAATGTAACTAAGTATTATTAGTGAATGTTTGGTAATCTTATGATGTGTTCATGTTGGTTCCAATCGAATTGATTTTAGGATAAGACTTGGTCTAGGTTTTAAGTGATATCCTATAGTACCTAGAGGGTTGTTATGGGACACCAAAGTGTTGAATTGGTACATTTGGGATCATGTATGGAAATATGTTACCTTTTTAGTTCGGTTGAGTGTTAAGAATTGGTCCGTCTATGAACGGATGTAAGATGTGAAATAGTGATTGGGTACCTACGGTGTGATTAGCCTTATGGAGTAATTATTCGGAGTTCCTATTGGGAATTCCAGGTATAAGGAGATGGTTGAGTGCTTGACCATAATTACCCTCTATGAGTAGGCTTTTAGGGTCATCTTGGTAATGGTCGTGGTACTATTTGTGAGTGACCGTTTGGGTTGTGCTCTTAATGAGTAACTTATGGGTATCATCTGTAGGATGTGTTTGGTATGAAACCTTGTCTTGGAATCATTTGTTTTAATGATCAATGTTGTTGGGCTCCTTATGAGAAATTCTGTTTATCGTGGTTGAACACTTTTATGAAAGACTTCCCGTTGTCGTTGTTGTTGACTCTTCTTGAGTAATAGTTGCATCCTTATGGTAATTATTGGGTATGGTCCCTTTGTGAACAAGCGTGTTATGGTATTTGACTAAGTATAGTTTGAGAATGTTGGGTTGGGTCCGTTTGTGACCATGTTTGCAATGTATGAATGGGGATAACCGTTTAACTCTTTTTGAGTAGCTTCATGTGTTGATGTTGTTGTTGATCTCTTTATGAGAAATGGTTTGCATCCTTTGTGATGATTTTGGCTTGGTTCTCTACTTTGGAATCATTGCCCCGTTGTTGTTTCAAGCGAGTATTTATTACTGTGTGCTTGTATGGAGTCCAGCTGGCATTGTTGTATTTGTTTTGGGCAGTGATGTATATTATAATGGCACGAGCCAAGTCCAGTATAATGTACTTCACTGGTAACCCAGTTTCCCCATGTTCAGTGGCCTTGAGTGGGGTGCCCCTTCCCGTGATCGTGGTTGGGATGAGCTAGCTCCTATGGTGAGTATTCTAGCTATTGGCTTGGGGGTATGACTTTGTGTTATTTCCCCCATTACTGGTTGTTGTTGTTACTTGGTTCCGGAACCGGCTTCAGCTCTTTCATGCTGCTCAACGGACTCTTCTCGAGGGATTGTGCTCCGTTTCTAGAACCTTGGCTCAGTATCCACTTATGAGTGTTTATTTCCGCATTATGTGTTATATGATGAGTGGACCATACCTTTCATGTTATATGAATTGTGAATGCTTTTTGATATTGTTCCTTTGTGATTATCATGATAGCATGACACCTAGTTGCATTTAGTAACTTACTGAGATTTTTCTCACCCCGTTTTCTTGTTTCAAATTGTTTTTCTCAAACCCCCCCCCCAGGAAAGCATGTGATAGCGTTTTGAGGTTAATTATAGCGGGAAACTTCTGAGCAGATTGATCTCCTTTGGACTAGTTGCTCTCCGGCGCCTTTATGTATTTTTGAGAGGTAGTGGTTGCTTAGTGTTTTGCAAAGACTGTGGTCTTTTGAGTAAATGTATAATTAGTTAAGTCTTGCTTCCGCAATTTGTATTTAATCCCCGAGTTATCTCCTCGTTGAGGAGTTGTTTGTGGATATTGGTGTTATGGTTGAATTCACGCGCCCGGTTTGGTATTTAGCGTTTCGGAGATGTGTAGTATGTGAATTTTATATTTATGGATTTTTGGATTTTTCGGGGCGTGACAGTTGGTATCAGAGCAATGGTTTTAGACCTTGCAAAGGAATAAGAACTCTGATATTGAATAGGTTTCAACACTTGGGTGTTATGATTTTGAGCGGTTTAGAGAAACTAAGTTTTATTTGAGGTCAACTAGTTGCCTTTAATAGTAAGGTTTGAGATCGAAGAAGTGAGACGATTAAGTTATTGAGAAATTGGGGTGATCAATGATATCTTGTACCTTGTTTCAAGGATTTTTGATATATATTCTTTTGGATATATGGGAATTGTTTTGATTCGAAATTTTGGGTTTCAGGTTAACTATCAGTTTGGATAGAGTTTATGGCCTTAATTGGTTGAGTTATGGAGGTGATTTTGACGTCTATTGGCCATTCTCTTGTGGTATTTGAGGCATAGTACCGGTGTTAATAGTATTGTTTCCATTGGGGTCGGCTGGTTTGAGAATCGAAGTGTGAGTCTTTGAATACTTGGGCGTACCTATTTCGTAAAGTGGAAATGCCTTGTGCTATATTCGTATGTTAGTTCTCATTAGGTGATTTATGTTGAGGTGTGTCCCCGAGTACGAAATTTCGTGATTGCTAATGATGAAGGTAAGGTGATTTGGTCATGCCGCTTATATAGAGTGTTGACAAGTTAAGTAGTATGGTTTAGCTTTCTATGCGGTCTGAATCTCTTGGTTGTCATTGATTTGTGGTGAGTATTTCTATACTGATTGTGTGACCTTTCTTAGAGGCATAATGGGTTATAAGTGGGTGCATCTTTGGTGAGAAGTTATATTAATCTTCATGGGAGAAAGGTGTAGTAGAGATTTGAAAGAATGCTTAAAGATGAGTATGATCAGATATTTCATTTTGGTCACTAAATTCGTAAATAATTCCGACCGGTCTCTGAGTGGTTGGGAAGCTTGATTGAATAGTGTGGATTGAGTTTTAATAGATTCTTATCTAATTCGTCGATCTTCGAGTTGAGTGATTTTGGTTCTAAATGAGATATTTTCAGAAAATTCAATTAGGTCACCATGGCGAATTAGTGTTTGTTATCTTATATTGGTGAATTAGTAAATTCCTGCAGTTGATCAGTGGTTTAGTCAGAGTTTGATTGATAAGGGGCTATTGTTAGTCAAAGGTCGAATATGAGGAAATAACGAAGGCAATTTCTATTATGGGGTTCGTTTATTTTGAATTCTTGGTTATATCATTGGGAAGGATAAATGACATAGTGTTATCGAAGATTGTTATTTTAAATCGTAATTTGATTTTGGGAGTGAATGACTTAATGTTATACTGATACACACCAAGTTGTAGGCTGAGAATTATTACCCATTTGGGATTTTATTTAAAATTGCTTGGAGGAGCAAGGGTTCGCAAGTTTTAACATGAGCTAGAGGATTTATTGTTTTGTAATGGGGTTCTTGAGGTATTAATTGATCTCTGCAAGTGTAGACAAATATGTAAAATGAGATACACATATTTTGGGATTTCTTGACTTTAGTAAGAACCGATGAATGTGAAATCAACTTTCGATTATTAAAATAAAGATTGATGATAATTTAAGTATTGATATGGTTTTGTGGATTTAGCTAGTATCACTGTTATCTTGCAAGGTATAACCGGTGTTATGTTTTCTTGGAGATAAGTCAGGTTTTCCATTTTAGTGAAGCTGATCAGCTTGTTATCGATAATGATGCTTCCAAATAGGGACTGAGGTAAGTAACGATTAGAAGTGATGAAGTATTTATGTGTGTTTCGAGGATTAACTCTTGATAAATAGAACTATCTATGACTTGGGATGGATTGTGATTTTATTGGCATTTCCTTAGCAGATTGTTTATTCTATTTTATTTTGGGACCAAGTTGAAATGTTATGTTAATGGACTATCAAAAGTGGACGGATATATTTCCTTAGAAAACTAAGTATGAAATAATGCAAGTAGATTCGAGGAATTCAAAGAGTATGACTGTATGATGTTCCATCTTATAAGGAAAGCGAGTATAGTGGTGGGATCATATTTAACCGGATAGTTGATAACGGTAAAATTTTGAGTATATCATTGAGTCATTGGGTGACAGAAATTGTTAGCTCTATTCCTTCTCTTATTTGTTCGGGTAGTATTATGTTATGGGTTGATGTATAGATCGTCAATACGTACGGAAGAACCGGAAAAGTAAAACTTATGAATATTGGTGAATTAAGGGTTGATTGAGGACATAATGCTAATCGGGATCAAATCAGTTATGTTTCAGGATCGGTGATCAAGTGATAGTCTTGGGAATCTAAAATTCCGGATGAAAGAGGAAGTTGACTTTAGAATGTTTAATACGAGTATACTTGAGATATGTGTGTGTAATATATGTTGGGTTATTGAGTCGTGGAGACTATGCTTGAATTATCTAATAGGTACTTGTTTGGGGTTATGAGTGCTATTTGGGGACCGATATTTTGTAGCCTCGTTATGACTGCGTGTCATGATTTTGATGAGAGAATTCGCGGGCGAATTCTTTTTAAGGAGGGTAGATTGTCACGACCCGAAAACTAGGCTCTATTTTATTAGTAATAAATAATTATTATTTATTTATTTGCTTATTTATTTATTTAAATTATTTAGTTATTTAAATATATAGTGTACATTTTGGGTTTCGTGATGTGGTCGTGCCTAGCATTTAATTGGTTAATTGTGCTAGTGTAGAGTGTTGGGTCTTAAATGTTAGTGAGGAATATAAGATGATTGAGTTAGTGTGTAGGGGAGGGGGTCAATGTGTAAATTTCTTAATCATCCTACTTACTCCCTCTTTTCCCCTCACCTCCCTCACTTTCATCCTCTCCATTCCCAGTCATTTCTCTCTCTCTCCATAGCCATTGAAAGGTAAGTTCTCTCCTCCTTCTCTCATCATTTGAGTCATCTTCCTCCCATTATTTCTTATTTCTCATAACATGATAAATGTTTAGATCGTCGATAGGATCGTAGGGATCAAAGAAATTTCGAGTTCCATCACCGTTGATAAAATCCGGGTAAGTTGCTTTTCCCCCATTTATGCTAAAAATGGTCATCTTTAAGTCTATTAATGTTCTAGTTGATTTATATGGCTTTCTTGGTTGTTTTGGAACCTATTTGCAATTTATTCATATTTTTGTGCAAATTTGGGTAATTGAATCATCCCTTGGTTGTGTTGTTTAAATGTTGCGAGATGAGTCATTTTAGGCTTAGAAGTTGTTTTGGCACTTGGGTGAACTTGTAGGAAGTGTTGGATTTGATTTTAGTTGAAATGGTGAAAATTGGGTATTTGAGTCACACCTTGTTTTGGGGTTGTTTAAAGGTTGTTTGAGTACCCTTGTTGTGTTATAAGTGTTGTGGACACCCTTGCACACTTGTTAAAAGTTTGGGATTTGAATTGAGTTGAAAATGGTGATTTTTGGGTATAAAATCCGTAAACCCAGGAAGAAGTCCTGCAAATTTCCTGGCCGGCGTTGGAGGCGCGCGCACCCTAGGGGAGGAGACGCGCGCACCCCTCATCTTCTTTGTGGCGCAATTCCTTCTGGTCATAGGAGGCGCGCGCACCCTATTTATGGGAGGCGCGCGCACCCTCTGTAAACCTTTGGCGCTTTTCCCTTCTGATCATAGGAGGCGCGCGCACCCCTCTAGGGGAGGCGTGCGCACCCCCCCTTCTCTTTCCCCTTATTGTCCGTTTTACGCTCATTCTTTCGGAGGCCATAACTTTTTCGTCCGGACTCCGTTTTAGGTGTGTAAACTATCGTTTTAAAGCTCTTCTCGAGTGCTACGAGATGAGTGGGTTTATTTAGTGGGTTTTATGGTTTAGATTGTGTTGAGTTTTCAGTAAGTGTTCTATGACACAAAACGTTATGACCGGTCCGTTGTGATCAAATTTGGGTTATCTGTTTGTGTGGGTCAAGGACCACTCTAGTGTGTGGAAATGGTTCCTTTGTGAACAAATGTGTGGTGGAATGTAACTAAGTATTATTAGTGAATGTTTGGTAATCTTATGATGTGTTCATGTTGGTTCCAATCGAATTGATTTTAGGATAAGACTTGGTCTAGGTTTTAAGTGATATCCTATAGTACCTAGAGGGTTGTTATGGGACACCAAAGTGTTGAATTGGTACATTTGGGATCATGTATGGAAATGTGTTACCTTTTTAGTTCGGTTGAGTGTTAAGAATTGGTCCGTCTATGAACGGATGTAAGATGTGAAATAGTGATTGGGTACCTACGGTGTGATTAGCCTTATGGAGTAATTATTCGGAGTTCCTATTGGGAATTCCAGGTATAAGGAGATGGTTGAGTGCTTGACCATAATTACCCTCTATGAGTAGGCTTTTAGGGTCATCTTGGTAATGGTCGTGGTACTATTTGTGAGTGACCGTTTGGGTTGTGCTCTTAATGAGTAACTTATGGGTATCATCTGTAGGATGTGTTTGGTATGAAACCTTGTCTTGGAATCATTTGTTTTAATGATCAATGTTGTTGGGCTCCTTATGAGAAATTCTGTTTATCGTGGTTGAACACTTTTATGAAAGACTTCCCGTTGTCGTTGTTGTTGACTCTTCTTGAGTAATAGTTGCATCCTTATGGTAATTATTGGGTATGGTCCCTTTGTGAACAAGCGTGTTATGGTATTTGACTAAGTATGGTTTGAGAATGTTGGGTTGGGTCCGTTTGTGACCATGTTTGCAATGTATGAATGGGGATAACCGTTTAACTCTTTTTGAGTAGCTTCATGTGTTGATGTTGTTGTTGATCTCTTTATGAGAAATGGTTTGCATCCTTTGTGATGATTTTGGCTTGGTTCCCTACTTTGGAATCATTGTCCCGTTGTTGTTTCAAGCGAGTATTTATTACTGTGTGCTTGTATGGAGTCCAGTTGGCATTGTTGTATTTGTTTTGGGCAGTGATGTATATTATAATGGCACGAGCCAAGTCCAGTATAATGTACTTCACTGGTAACCCAATTTCCCCATGTTTAGTGGCCTTGAGTGGGATGCCCCTTCCCGTGATCGTGGTTGGGATGAGCTAGCTCCTATGGTGAGTATTCTAGCTATTGGCTTGGGGGTATGATTTTGTGTTATTTCCCCCATTACTGGTTGTTGTTGTTACTTGGTTCCGGAATCGGCTTCAGCTCTTTCATGCTGCTCAATGGACTCTTCTCGAGGGATTGTGCTCCGTTTCTAGAACCTTGGCTCAGTATCCACTTATGAGTGTTTATTTCTGCATTATGTGTTATATGATGAGTAGACCATACCTTTCATGTTATATGAATTGTGAATGCTTTTTGATATTGTTCCTTTGTGATTATCATGATAGCATGACACCTAGTTGCATTTAGTAACTTACTGAGATTTTTCTCACCCCGTTTTCTTGTTTCAAATTGTTTTTCTCAAACCCCCCCCCCCCCCAGGAAAGCATGTGGTAGCGTTTTGAGGTTAATTGTAGCGGGAAACTTCTGAGCAGATTGATCTCCTTTGGACTAGTTGCTCTCCGGCGCCTTTATGTATTTTTGAGAGGTAGTGGTTGCTTAGTGTTTTGCAAAGACTGTGGTCTTTTGAGTAAATGTATAATTAGTTAAGTCTTGCTTCCGCAATTTGTATTTAATCCCCGAGTTATCTCCTCGTTGAGGAGTTGTTTGTGGATATTGGTGTTATGGTTGAATTCACGCGCCCGGTTTGGTATTTAGCGTTTCGGAGATGTGTAGTATGTGAATTTTATATTTATGGATTTTTGGATTTTTCGGGGCGTGACATTATATGCACGAACATTTAGTACATTAGCATAGTCAGCATGGAAGTAGGAATTAATTAAGATCGGGCATGCTGCTATGATAAGCTAATACAATGTGTGGCCTCCATGTATAACTAGCACAATCTAAAGAGGTTAGTGCATTAATAAGGGCAAAATTTAGCACAAGCATGGGAATTCCCAATTTTCATCATACGATTGCTCTAAGAATAATGTTTATTTTATTCTGATTGTTTCTCAATAGCATATCAATGGCAGTGTGATGATTTCTCGCAATCAAACAGCTTTAAGAACGTTTAATGATAATGCAACAGGGAAGTGTGCATCTGATTGGCAAGCAATGGCCTGGCGAAGGGCGGCTGTCATGGTGAGGTAGTAAAATGCAGTCTGTTGCCAAACCCAAATTTTGCTCGTCCCGTGTTCGCTGCCCAGTTCTCGTTTGCTGCTCGATGTTCGTCGAGACACCCTCCATTGTTCTATTCTTGATGCATGGGCATATTAGGCACATTGTTATGCTCTCGGTCAATTTTATTGCAGCCGTGTTGCTCAGCCAGCATAACTGCTCGTAGGTATCATGCTGATTTTTGTCTAACTTCAGGTCTCTGTTGCAAGCATGTGGTTCATTGCTGTTTATTCATGTAATTAATTGATGATTATTCACTACATCACAAGGCCCCTTTTGTTTTCAAATTGATTGTTGTAACTATTTGTCTTGCGGGCTAGATTATAATGTGCAAGTTGACAGGACCCGCTAACTTGTCTGCTTGCGTCAATGATGAAAGGTAGTCTTGTGAGCCATGAAAATATTTGCTTGGCATCTGTGCGAGGGAAGTCCTCAATGAAGAGGACTTGATGAATATGTTGCTGCCATGATTGTCGAAAAAAGTCTAGGCAGTGGTGGTGAGGCCCTTCAGATGAGGTCGGATTTTGTGAGCTTGTTGGTTAGCCTTAGTGCTCACCCAGATGCTCATCCCGACTGAGACGGGGCTGCTTTGTTGATTTTTGGCGGGCATTTCCATCTACTCGGCTTGGTCGTGACGAGCTTGAGGCCCCCAATTTTCTTGGCTGTATTTGTGTATGTCGTTTGACGAGACCGTCATTGACTAGCGAGTTGGACAATGTGTTCCGTATTCACGGGCTCGGTGATCACCACTCCGATTACATCGGTACATGCATATAAATCAAAGGCATAATTAGAGAAACGTTAGGCCTTAATTATGCCACCCTAAGAGTATCAATTTATGCTTATTTGTATACACATGTTCAGCGATCTCAATATGAGAGTACGTTAGGATTAATTACAGGTATCATGCTAAAGGTATTATATAATGCTCATCTATAACCAACCATGTATTATTATCATTATTGACTTTGGGGGAATATAGCATGCTGGTAGGTGGTTTTGATGAACATAGTAGTTGATTTGTGATCATCATGCAATATTCCGTTTGTTTAATTCTATACAGCATATCAGATTGATACGATACCGAGCAATCAAACAAATAATGGAGATAGTGCACCTGGTGAGCTTGAAGCAATCGATCTTTCTTGCGATAGTTTTGGCTTTGACAGTCATTATGGTTCAAGACCGAGGCGACACGGGCTTATATATATATATATATATATATATATATATATATATATATAATTGTGTTTTGGTAAATATTATTTAATATATTGACAATTTGTTATTAAAATTGGCTATAAATGAAAAACAGCTTCTTTAAAATAACATCAATTTAAGGTGAAGATTGTCTTTGACTTTTGCTAATTGATGTGGCGTAAAATCGTCTTTTGACTCGTGTAGATAAAGAATGTCATTGGCTAATGAACATAAAAATTGCCGTTGACTTTTGTTTCTTTTATGCTACCTCTACTAAGGTTCATAAATATTATTGCACACAAGATACTCTTGGGTACTCCCCTGTCTAAAAACAAACTTCTTATTTTGTTACTATAGGCATTCTGTTGGAAAGTCTTATTTTTTCAAAAAAGAAAAGATACCCTCCAATTTGTTTCTACTTTCAACTCACAACAATTATCTACTTAATATTTTTAAGGTATTTTTACCAATAAGTCCCTGGGGGAATGTGGTATTTACCAATAAAAACACAATATTTCAAATTCTACCTAGGTTCAAATCAATTTTACCAATAAATCCCTCGTACCTTTTAAATGACAAAAATACCTCCAGCCTAAATTAAATCATCCAACACCTCTAACCTTTGACCATTTTGACTGCCACCTTTACATTTGACCACCGCCGCCGCCAGCCACCACCGTTGACAGCTGCCGGCCACCACAGCTGACAGCTGCCGGCCACCACCTCCGCCACCGACCGACGACAACCACCATCGCCACCGGTGACCGCGCCGGACCTCCGACCCCACCCACTGCAGCCGCCGCTGACCGCCGACCGCCGCCAGCCACCACCGCCGCCGGTGACAGATGCCGGGCACCACCTCCGCCACCGACCGCCGGCCAACACCATGCCGCCGGCTACCGCCGCCTCGCCGAACCTCCGACCCCACCCACTGCAGCCCCAAGTATTTTAAATAAAAATTATTTTCTCTTGGTAGAGTTTGAACCCAAGACCTCTTGGTCTTAGTTAAGACTCCTAACCACTATGCCAAGCTATTTCTTTTTCCATTAGTAGAATATTATATATTTAACACTACGACCTCACATTTTTTTATTTTTTTTTTGGTTAGGAGTATTATTTCTTCACAATTGGACAATTACTCATTTTTAATAAAAAAAATAAGATAAATTTATTTCACAATTGTTTAAAGAGTACTCCCTCTGTCCCATTTTAAACTTCAAAAATTTCCCTTTTGATTGTCCCATTTTAAACTTCAAAATCCAAAAGAGAAAGGTTATTTATACTTTTTTATTTAGTGAGACCTACATGTAGGGATGGAAACGGGTCGGATACGGTCCGGATATCGCAAAAATTTCTTAGTTGTTACACTCAACTAATGTGTTAACAACTGAGAAATAAATTTACCAGTTCTTATATTAAACTCGTGTGTGAATAACAGAGAAATGAATATCTCATTTATTATTATATTAACAACAGAGAAAAATTGATAAATGAGAAATGAATGTACCAGTTCTTGTACTCAAATTCATATGTGAATAACTGAGAAATGAATGTCTCATTTATTATATAATTAAACCGATAAATTGAGTCATCAATTGGGAAAAATGAGAGGTGGTTTTATCAGTTTTTATTCAATTATGAATAACTGTTAAATGAATGTCTCAGTTATTATATTCAAATTAATGTGTGAACAACTGTGAAATGCATGTCTCAGTTATTATAATGATTGTGAAAAATTGAGAGATGAATTTATCAGTTTTTAAAAATGAAAAAATGACATAAATCAACAAAAATGGAATTTTTTTATTTATAAAATTTGAATTATGTGTTGAGTGTACTTGTTTGATTCGTATTGTCGACACGATTAAAACAATTGTTTCGGATCATTTTTTCAGTTTATGGATTTTGAGATATGTCATTTTAAAATTTTAGGTGGGAAAAAAAAAGAAAAAAAAAAGAGAGAGAAACAGGAAGTGGGGGGCTTCCTTCCAAAGAGAAAGGGAGAAACAGGAAGAGAGAAAGAAAGGGAGAAACAGACGTTGGGGCTGGGTGGGTAAGGGTATTCTAGTCCAAGAAAAGGACCAAGGACTTTTTGGTAGGTTTTTAAAATGTCTGTCCTTATTGGTAGTTTTTATTTAGCCTATGGACTTATTGGTCAAAGCCTCTATTTTTAACCCCACCTTCTCTCTTATTCTCACTCACACCCACTATTTTTACAATATCTTTTATTAATTTATGTTTCTAAAATAAAATGATAAGTTTGTTTTGGGACATAGATAGTATTGATTAAGAGTATATGTAATGGGAGCTTTTTATAAAATTTAGCAAAATTCATCGTCAGTATTCATGGGAGTCTGAGCAATAAAAGTAACATTAAAATCGGAAGTTACATTATTCTTTACAGTGTTCTAAAATACGTTCGCTTAGGCCGTGTAGGCGCTAGGCTTTTATGAAACACCTATACCCCGTTTAGGATATTATAGTTATGCCTGAGTTCTCGGTCCCGCCTAAATTTAGAACCTTGATTTTTTTTAAGGCCTTAAACATTATTCGTTTTGCTCACTAATTTTTTGCTTATGTAGTAAATCAATCAATATTTTCTTTACCCGATTTTTTTATTTTTTTTGCCAAATTTTAAATTAATGGATATTTCATACACGAATTTTATGACAATTTGCTCACTGAATTTTTGGCTTAAACAATATTTATATATTTTGAGTAAACAGTACACATAAAGAATTTTTGTTAACTTAAAAGGTACTCCATCTGTAATTACATCCCCATTTCAAGCTTCAAAATAATTCTTTTGTTAACTTAATATACTCGTCATCCAAATTAACTTAAGTAATCACAATATACTCTTTCAATTTCAAAATAGCTGCTCCTTCCGTTTCATTTTAATAGTCCAAAAATTATGAACATAAGAATTAAGAAAAAAATGGTTTTATTATTCTTTTGTTAGTTGCTCCCAACTCAATACTTGGTGGCCAAGTATTTTCCATCTGACAATTTGGGTCAAAAAGTCTTCATCAGTCTTCTCAAGCGAAAGCCCTATTCTTTCTACCCTATTCACACCATTCAAAGTTTCCTTGTTGACCGTGCACCGTTTCCTCCCTAAATCAGAATTGCTTCCTTCCGTGTGAAATATTAAAAAAAAAAGAAAAAAAAAACTATTTTCTACTTATCCATAATTATTTTTTTAAATTATTTAAAAAAAATACACCCACATTCTTTGTCCCTTCCCCGTTCTTATCGCTGTCTCCACCGCCACCGCCACCATCAGCGCATGCTATTTCCACCGACCGTAGCAGCGACCTACACCACCATTCTCTCTGTAACAAAAGAAAAATTATAAAACTGAGATGCACCAAAAAATGATGAGAAAAGTTCACGAAACACAGACATAAAAGAAAATTCTAGAAAAGCCAGATATATTTTCAAGACAAACACATACAATAAAAATATATATATAAAAAAAACATCTTTTTCTGCCAGCCACACGCACAAAATCTACAAAAAAATTAGATCTATTTTTGTACAGACAGATAGACGGAGATGGGGGAAACGTATTTTCTTGATTTAACCATAAAAACTCAAATCTGAGCCCACAAACACACATTCAAGCAAATATGAACACAAAAACCCACATAGATCTAACCATTAAATGTTAGATCTAAGTCTAAAATCAAAGAATAGAGCAAACACAAAGGAAAAAGAAGAGATGGAGACAGATTAGAGAGAAGAGACGGAGAGAAAGAAGAGACGAAGATATAAGTGACGGATATATTAGTTATAGAGGAGATGCGGAAAACGAACCTGTAAGAGAAAGTAGGAGAGGAGCAGCAGCGATCGGGGTGGAGGCGGCCATGGTGGAGGCGGATGTCGGTGGCGGCGGAATGTAGTGGATGAGGAGGGCGGTGGTGGATATGTTGAGAGAGAAGCTCTCACTTCTCTCTAGAATTGTGTAGAGAGAGGCTGAGAAAACAAATGAGGAGGGAGGAAGGAAAAGTAGGGTATAGGGAGGAACCCAAAGGGTAAATATTGCCGAGAATACCCCTGAAATTTTTAGCGAAATACCTATACTACCCCTGCCAAATTTCACCTAAAATTTTGGCGGAAACACTGTAGCTTTTTTCATTTTGGACGCATTTTATTATATGTAGAGATGGTAAAATAGTTAGTACTCCCTCTGTCCCTAATGTCCCTAAATGAGTGCCTATTTTCTAAAAAATATTGTCCCAAAATGAGTGTCTTTTTTAACATAAATTTGTCCCTAAATGTTTTTTTTCACCGGTCTCTTTATACGTGCAAAACTAAATGTTTGGAAAGAATATTACAAGATTATATATGAATCTTTGCCACCAAATTGTACAAAGAGTTGAGATTTTCAGATGTCCCTTAAAATGAAATTTGGACACTCATTTAAGGACAGAAGTAGTAGAACAGGTTAGAACAACTAATTTCTTTCAATTATTAGTACATAAACTTTCCATTATAGCATTAATTAATTAATTAAGGGCACTACTCTTTTGTACGTGTCCGGTTAAGAAGAAAATGATACTCGGATCGAACAATGTACGAACAAGAACAACTATAATGCATAGTTATAAATCCCGTCCCGTACTGGTCCATACCGGCCGGTACGTCCCGTCCCAGTTGAAAACCGGTGCGGTACATGTTTAATTCCGTCTCAGTTTCTGTACCGTCCTGAACCGCCACGTACCGGTCTGAACCGGACCGTACCGGCCCGAACCGGCCGAGATGGTCGTACCGGTCGGTGCGCGAAAAGAAAGACTTTTAAACCAATGTTGGACCTAATAAAAATATATTTAAACTTGAGTTTTTTTTTTTTTTTTTTTTTTAAAGCTATGCCCTAGATTTATACTTCACGATTAATCAACATCCATTCAACGCAATAGAACTTTCAAGGTCGTCAAGTCGCTAAACAAGAAGCAGCTTATGTAGTCCAAGAAATTGAAGCTGCAGAACTGTAATTTGTAAGCAACCTATACTAAACTTATGCTAGTATTGGTATAGTTTGATGATAAAATACAAGCTTCTGTAAATTTTTGTTGAACATATGTTATATATATAATTATCTTAAAAAAATACTAAAATGTGCGGTAAATCCGGTACGGTACACCGGTACGTTTCGGTACCGGTACGTCCCGTCCCAATGGCAAAACCGGTGCGTTGTCCGGGACGGTATTTATAACTATGCTATAATGTGACTAAGAACAGGTATAACGTGACTTGTATGGTTAGAAAAATATTCTTTTCGTCTCAAAATCAAAATGATGGTTTTAAGCTGAATCCTCCAATACAGTCTGTTATCGGTTCAGTCCAGCCCGTGCTCACATTTGAGCATCTCTGCTTCTGACCCATCTTTAATTTTAAGATGGTATCAGAGTCACCGATCTATGGTGGTCTGATCGCTTCCGCTGCTTCTTCATGGGCTTTCTGGCAATTGTGGGATGGCTGAAGTATCATTTGTGCGAATATGCTACTATAGAAAATATGGGGATATGTTTATGAAAATAATGTTTTATTACACTAATTAATTATACTAATTAATTATACTAATTAATTAGCTGTTTTATGATTATGACAGCCATCAAAGATTTGATAATCCAATTATGATGAGAGTGGAAAATATCAAATAAAATGGTCGGTTTTTTAAAAAATAAGATTGTGATCACTATAGCAGCCAGTAGAGGCCACTAAACACTAATCTATACCCCGTCGAAAAATAATGTTTTATTTTTTATTTTTCTGTTAAAATTTAATTAAAAAATTGTGAAAATTTTGGTGTTGTAAATTCTAAAATATGCTACAAGCATAAATAATTTGTATATGTTCTTCTGCAAATTTTAATTAAATTGTTCTAAAAATACAGAGAGTATGCTAGTGAAAATCTCTAGAAAAACTTGTTTTACATTTACTTTAGTGTAAAGTCTGTTTTCATCCCTTAATGTAAAACGGAATTTTTTAATGAAAAATAGGTTTTACACATTTTTTTAGTGTAAAACAGATTTTTCGTAAGACTGACTTAGCTTGCTATTTCTAAATAAAAGAGAAAAAAAAATAATAATTTACCAATATTATCATAACAGCTCAATGCAAATCCACTCATTTGAAAACATTGAAGATTAGATTAGGGTTCTATAGCATATGCTTAACTAACCCATTTTAGAATAATGTTTTTGGTAAAGTCCATTTTAATAATATACAAATTAAGAGTCATTGTCTGTGAACTCATTTAAACAGTTTTCAATTATTATGACTCATACCTCAATAATTAGGAGCTTACTTTAGATACATATTCCATTTAATCAATATTATCTCAACCACAACCTTGTAATTTTGTTTTAATTTGAATTAATTTGTTGTCTCAAACTTCATAATGCTTATTATTAAAATTATGGCCGGTGGATTAGCTCCAATCAACGGTCATAATCCACTCATAGAGGGTCCCACGGCCGGTGCCAGCGAATTCCTTTTTAATTCCTTTTTAATTAACTTTAACATAAGGCTAAAAAGAGATAAGCACTATGTAAAATATGATAAAAACTCATTTAATTTGTAGGAAAATTATGTACTATATAATCCATGTTATATGTGACCTTTTGAAGTACACCACAAAGTTGTAGCAATCTTCTTTCTCTTATTCTCTTGCTCTTTTTAGACCTTTTGAGTTTCGTTTTCGAGTATTTACAAGAGCAATAAGAAAAAAATGGTGAAGCTTGCTATCGGTAGCCTCGGCGACTCGTTTAGCGTCAGTTCGCTTAAGTCTTATCTAGCTGAATTCATAGCCACCCTTCTTTTCGTTTTTGCTGGTGTTGGCTCCGCCATCGCTTTCAGTAAGTCGTTTAAATAAATATTTATTTGAAAGTTATGTAAAATGTTAAGTTTGTAACAAATGACCCTTAATAGTGATTAGGATAATTATTACTCTAATCTTATACGTAATTTGCATGTGTTTTATCGTTTTGCAGGCAAGCTTACATCTGATGCAGCTTTGGACCCAGCTGGTTTAGTAGCTGTAGCCATAGCTCATGCTTTTGCTCTATTTGTGGGAGTCTCCATTGCTGCTAACATCTCAGGTGGTCACTTGAACCCAGCTGTCACTTTTGGATTGGCTGTTGGAGGCAACATCACTATCATAACTGGCCTTTTCTACGTGGTTGCTCAATTACTTGGCGCCACTGCTGCTAGCTTTCTCCTCAAATTCGTCACCGGTGGCTTGGTAAGTACTCCCTCCGTCCCACTCGAATTAGGATAAATTTTTATTTTGGGTGTCCCATTCGAATTAGGACAACCCAAAAATGGAAGTGTTATATTTAATGGGACCCACATTCACACTCACAACAACTTTCCACTCGTTATTCTCTACCCCACTTTCTCTCTCCTACTTTACTTTTCATACTCACAACACCTACTCCACTAACACTTTTTTCCTTAATCCCCGTGCTCAACCCAAAAGTCCAAATTCGGGTGAGACGGAGGGAAGTACTTACTTTTGACTACTACATAATCTATAACTGCAATAAGCAAAATCATTTTTTCTGTGTCACTTTGTATATGTCGCATTCTGTACCATCTAAAATTTATCTTAATGGGCTTTTACAGGCTGTTCCAACACACGGAGTTGCAGCAGGAGTGAGCCCACTTGCCGGTGTAGTCTTTGAGATTATCATAACCTTCGCCCTCGTCTACACCGTCTACGCCACCGCTGCTGACCCCAAGAAGGGCTCACTCGGAACCATTGCACCCATCGCGATCGGGTTCATCGTCGGAGCAAACATCTTAGCCGCCGGCCCATTCAGCGGTGGGTCGATGAACCCGGCCCGGTCATTTGGACCAGCTGTGGCTAGTTTTGATTTCTCTGGACACTGGGTCTATTGGGTCGGCCCACTTATTGGTGGAGGATTGGCTGGACTTGTCTATGGTGACATCTTCATTGGATCATATGCCCCTCTCCCAGAATCTGGAGACTATGCTTAAGTGTTCCATTTTTATGTTTCCAGTTTGTGTTGTAATTTATTTGCCTTTGGAGTTGGTCTTTTTCTTTGTTTTAATTTTATTTCGAGTAAATTTGGGGACGGAGAATGATCATGATGAGATCAAACTTGTATTATAGACATTGATCGTTGCTTCGGATCCAAAACTTTGTATTCACTTGTTAATAAGAAGAAAATCGTTGAATGTCGTTTTGTATTTTATCTGGGTAAATTAAATTTAGTAATAATGAAAAATATTTGTGACACCTTTTAAACTTATATACTATGGTGTAGAAGAAGGTAATGAAGTTATGTTAAAAGGATTATTGATATTTATAGTTCTAAATCATTACTGATGTTGCTATGCTGAAATCCTAAAAGATAAAAAAATTCAAGTGGTATTCCACTAATAACATACACTGTCATATGTTAGTTTCATTTTTTATGGTTAACTTTGTTAAACTTTATTCAAAGATTTTTTTAAAAAATGATCAAATTAAAATTTTATAATTTTTTGTTGATTCACAATTGAAATTTTTATCAATAGTAATTTTTGAGTAATTTTTATTTGAAAAAAACTAAATTGATGTAAACATTTGTCAAAATTCACTTGAATTGTGATAGTATTACCATTTCAGGGAAGGACAGAGTATTGTACGGTGATACAATTTCAACTCCTAAAAATCTCCACAAATCTTGGCTTATATATACACACTGAAGCAGTGGCGGAGTCGGGTTATTTTTTTTTTTTTTTTTTTTTTGGTGGGGGACGGAATTACTTTTGCAAAAAGTGTAGTACTAACTAATGGGGACAAAAAAATTATAATGATTTTTTTTTCATAAATGGGACAATTTGTATTAAATCACTTATGCCTACTAATATTGCAAAAATTACACTAATAAATTATTGGTTTTTTAAACTTAACATCCCAAGCTCTAGCTACGCCCCTGACTGAAATAAAATCACACAACTCCAATTCTCAAAAGTTCACCTTTTAACTTGAATAAAAAGTTTAAAATTTAAACAAAAGGACTAAAAGAGTATGGTATGATATATAATGACATAATCCCAAAAAAAATATTTTACAGTAATTATTACAAGGAAAGCATATTAATGAATTTGGAAATGATGTTGCTGGGTTGCAGGCTGCATATATGCAGTTCATTATCTATTCAATCAATAAAATATCGTTACCTCATTTTGTGAGCAAGATTTTGTTACCTTATTTTGTGCCCCTAGCATTGCTCGCTTGCCTGACTGCACCTATCCGAATTTCAAATAGAAATATGCATAATAATTATCAAAAGTGACTAATCAAACTTTTAAACTACGTACTTTATTTGTTTGTACCAAGGTTCTAAAAATCGCTAGGCGCCGCAGTTGAGCCTAGCGGCTAAGCCAGGAATTCAGACATAATTATAAGAGAATTCTAGAAAAGCGCATAGAAGGAATAGTTATGGCATGTGAGGGCATGCATGTGAAGTTGATTTTCCGTATCATTCCTCTTTGATAGTGGCCACAAATGCAGATATGTACAAATAAGTACTTCAATCCGCCACAGATTTTGATAGTCTCGTATGATTTTTCAAATTAATATTTTAAAATTATATTATACTCCATTTCGTTTCAGTTTAAAATTTTTACTTTTATTTTTGGTTTGTCTCAGTTTAAGTTTAAGGTTTTTAGTTGCTTTATTCCATAAATGGAAAATAATGAATACTGTTTTGGAGAATCTTGCACTAAAAAAGTTCATTTAATTACAAAAAAAACAATTACTTACCTAACTTATTTTCACACACTTGCTTTATGAATAGTATTTTGGACATTTATATCCTTCACTTTCTACTTTTGGTGGACTCATTTCCATTGTTTTTGCTTTGGTTTCTTAATAAGCGTGCATAATCAAACTAAGAACCTTAAACCGGGACGGAGAGTAAACTTTAAAATTTTAATATTTTTGAAGCCATAATTTTAGAAAAAAAGCAACTTAGAAATTCTAACCATATTACTAAAAATTGTTATAATTATATAAATTTACTTTTATAATTGAATTTTATTTTATACTCTAAAAATTAGGGAACATAATAAAAAGCTTCAAACGCTTATCTTTTCTATATACTCCATTTGTCTCAGAAAGATAGTCCATTTTTTTTTTGTTACTACGAAGGAACTTTGAACAATAATTAAAGCTACTTTTAATTATTCTAATAAAAATTAAAAAAATGTTATTGATACACCATTATAAATACTATTAATACCAATTTTTAAATTCACATTAATATAACTAAAAACAGCCTTAATTATTATTCATAGTTCTTTCATAATAACAATTAAAAAAAGATTATCTTTCTGAAACAGAGAGAGGGAGTATAATTTAGTAATGCAAACAAATAATTGAGAATTCTAGAAGAGGCCCGCTGATCTTTTGGCAAAAAATGGCAGCACAATCGGATAGTATCGATGAGTGTTTTGTAAATCCGCCTATGTATTTATATCCTTGTTTAAAGCTAGACTTGGAAGGGTATGCTTTGTGTAGAAATATTGTAGAGTTTCAAGCTAGTACTGTGTATGTAAAGTAATGTTTAAATTTTATATATAATGTATGTTTGAAAAAAAAAAAAAATCTAGAACAGGCAATAGAAGGAATAGGGGGGGGGGGGGGGGGGGGGGGGGGGGGCATTTGCATATCTCCCTCAATTGAAGGTGGTCACAAAATGTGGATAATGTACAAGTGGTGGGGATACAATTTTGACAACATAACCATCTGGACTGAACTTAATGTCAGACATATATTCTCTTTATTCAATTCATCTTAATACAAGCAAAACCACGTATCAATCCTAAAGTTTCGTTAATAATGTTTCTCAAAAAAAAAAAAAAAGTTTCGTTAATAATAGAGAGAAAATTTTGGGGGAAACTAGTTTCTTCATAAGTTATAAAAAGTCATGTTTTTATAGGGGTTAAGGTTTATGGTTTGGTGTTTAGGGTTTAGGATTTAGGGTTTAAAGTTGAGGGTTAAAAAGTGGACTTTTTATAACTTACGGAGGAACTAGTTTCCCCTAAAACCAACTCAATAATAGAACCATAGTTAAAATTTCCCTATTTCATAGCAAGTGTAGTAACGCCTCGTTTGTTTTTCATTTCAACTCTTATTTAGATTTGAATTGATGGGTATATCAGAAATAAACAATTAAGACTTTTTTTTTTAATTCAGATTTGAATGCCTCTTATTTACCACTTAATTTTCAGTTATAAAACTATCACTTATTTACCTCTTAATTGATTTATATGTATACATCTTTCATAAACTTGTAATTCCAAAAACACTCCATATAAACACAAGATCAACAACCATTCATTCTATTTCTCCACTTTATTCGATGTCAAAATCTTAATTTCAGATGTGAATTAAACAGCTTGAGTAGTTTAGAAATAAGTTTTTCAGACGCTGCATCTTATGAATTCAACCAAATTCAAATGTGAAATCAGATTTCAGAACTTAACATTAAAAAAATGAAACGCCACCTAAGTGTCTACCGTTTTTTTTTCCTTACTAGTCCCTCCGTCTTAGAGTAAATGAGTAAAAAAAACTCTTGATCAAAAAATATTTTTTTTAAACATTAATTTTGAAATGGAAAGAGTAAAATATATCAACATTTTAACTTATTTATGCAATATTTGTGTCATGAAAACAAAATTATATTTAATTATCTTATTTAGAATTCAACACTTATTCTGAAACTGAACAAAATGGTTGATTTAAATTCCCTTAGATTTGTGTAAGCATCACTATTTCTTTGAATGAAATTCCAAAAAATAGGTTTTTTAAAAAATAATTACCAAAACAACAACCCTAAAAACTTATTTACCAAAATAGCATTTTTTGGTAAAACCGGAAGTGGGAGTGCCGGTTTTAGGGTTGAATCCGGAAGTCCACTTCCGGTTTTGACCCTTTAATTATTATTATTTTTTTTTTTTGCGAAATCTGAGTTTTATTAATTTTTTTTTGAAACCGGAAGTCTCAGTTCCGGTTTTAATTTTTTAATTTTTTTTTTTTTTTTTTTCGAAATAACAAAAAACATTAAACTTGTTTACATAGGAAAGGGAGAAGGCATAGGGGAAAAAAAAAAGAAGAAATAAATGATTATTATTTTCTTAGAATTTTATGTATTGTGGTTTTATTTAGTGACCACATTCCGGTCACATAGGAAATAAATAAATAAATAAACTTGTTCACAAATTTCTGTAATATTTTAGAATTTTATGTATTGTGGTTTTATTTGACCTTTTGTTTTTTTATTTTTGCGAAATCTGGGAATTTTTTTTTTTTTTTGCTTGAATCCGGAACTGAATATCTGGCATTGGAAAACGTTGATTTATAGGATAGAATAAACTTCTCCACAAATCCAACATTAATACATTCAAACACTTAGTGACCACATCCCGGTCACATAGGAAATAAATAATATATAAATCCAATTATTCAGTGACCACATTCGGTCACATAGGAAATAATAATACATAAATCCAATTATTCAGTGACCACATCCCAGTCACATAGTAAATATTACATAAGTCAAAATATTCAGTGACCACATCCCGGTCACATAGTTAATATTACATAAGTCCAAATATTCAGTGACCACATCCCGGTCACATAGCAAATCCGACATAAATCCAAATATTACATATCCAACAAATTAACTCAACAATCCTTAGGGAATACCTTAAAAACATTGGAAAGTGTAATGTTAAGGACTTTTTTGAGCGTGAGACGGCGAAGACAACAACCTAATAGATCAACAAAACAAAACATTTAGAACAAAATGTTAAGGAAAATATCCTTAGGGAGTGTAATGTTAAGGAAAATATTTCATACCTGCTTAAGAATCAGAACAGCACCAACACATATGTCACTTCCATACTCACTTTCCTTAAGCACTTTGTCACCAATGGTAGCTTCAATTGTATCCGTAGGATCTTTCAAAGTCACAAAAAGAGAGCCATAATCACTTCGTGTGCACTCCTTGACAACAACAACAACCTAATAGACCAAAAAAATAACGACCAATTATTTTTAAATATTAACCTTAACTATAAATAATATTAATATTATACCTGTTCCACCCTGTCATATTTATGGCATTTCTCCTTGATCATTTTCAACGGATAATATGTACCCTCTGCAGTAAGATACTCCATTGCAGATAGCCAAGGTCTGCGCTGGAAATGTTCATCCTCCACCGGCTCTTCAATCGCTCTCCTTATGGACTCTTGTGTCGACATCGGGGGTCCCTGAGAGACATGAGCTTTTCCGGAGCGATGCCGACGCATGGCGGACTGTGCGACACCGGCGGGACCAGGTATATTATGAGGCGGTGGAGATTCTAACTCTCGTTCGATTTGAGAGAGATTAGATTGCGGATTAGAGGGTTGACCAGGATGACCAGGAAGAGGTCGTCCTCCAAGATACCAGCGGGGGAGCGAGGATCCATTTTGAAGATGAATTAGTTTTGAGGTCGAGGGGCGGAGGTTTGGATGGAAGAATAGAGGAGGGATGGATACGTTAGGTTTGAGTTAACCGATCTTTTTAAAGAGAGATAAATGTGATACAACCGGGATTGGCAGTTCCGGTTTTGAGATTTTCGATAAGACCGGCATTGACAGTTCCGGTTTTGAGATTTCTGATAAAACCGGCATTCGCAGTTCCGGTTTTGAAAGTTCAGTTAATTAATGATAACTAAATTTCCATACTATTTTTTACAAAACCTAAAATAACAATAACAAAAAATTTTAAATAGATAAAATAACAATATAGAAAGAAACAGTACATCGTCAGAGACTACATAAATAGTGACCACATCCCGGTCACATAAGATAAAAATCTCTCAAGGATGATCGGATGGGGTGTAAGTTGCAGGACGACGTGTTTCCCTCCTATTTGTTCTTCTAATGAAGCGAGATAGTAATGATGATTGTTGTCGTGGTTGCTGTGATGACGATGAAGGAGTAGGGTCTATATGAGTACTACCACTCCCACTATAAGATGGTACACTGAATGGAGGAATAGGAATACTACTACCAGCATATGGCTGAAATCCGAAGGAAGGCTCTGGAGTCTGAGGAACATTTCTTTGTGTGATGCCGCTCTGCCCACTTGGTAGATTGAAGTTACCAAAATTTTGCATCTGTGAATGTGAAAACTGATTATAATCAAACATGTTCGATAATCCTCCAATTCCCCCCTCTGCATTCCATTGTCCACGATATTCCGGTGGTGATGGTGGTGGTGGTGCTGAAAGATCCTCCTCCTCCTCCTCCTCCTCCTCCTCTTCCTCCTCCTCCTCATCCTCCTCTTCTTCCTCCTCATCCTGTAACTGACTTCGCCTCTGTAACATACCTTGTCCATGATCTTGCGGTGGTGGTGGTGGTGGTGGTGGGGGGGGGTTAGCATGGTGGGCATCTAGTCGTTGCACTTCCCGAATCGTTGTCAACGATTGTCGGATAATTGCACGGTTATACTCACAGTTGTTGGAGATGTATAGTTGTTGCAAGTTTTGAATCTGTTAAAGAAATAAGAAATATAATTATAGCAAATATAATTGTAAAAAAATGGAAAAAAGCATTATATAAATCTTACCAAACTCTCATAGGCAGTAGCATGTGTCATGTACCCCTCATTAACTCTATGGAGAGGATTTTGGATGAACCTCCGAGTAATAGATCTGTACCATATCATATACTCATGAGAGTAATCCACATCCTCCAGACCATACACCCCATTAACGACCAACTCATCACGTATGTTCCATATATCTATGAACTGGCGGTGTAAATCCATAAAGTTAGTCTTTGGCCGACCTCGTCGGTCAATCCGATGAAGTGCCTGACTAGTGTCACAATCCTCTGGGATACTCTGCAGCATACCGAACTGCCTCATAACACGATCTGGAAGGTGCCATTCCACCCTATCAAAGCAGATAAGGGGCGCCTTCGTCCTCCACACATGCTGTCCCTGGAAGCACTGATAATTTTGAGTAAAACCTAAGTATGGCTGCCAAACAACCTGATCCACGGTCAAAAGCTGCAGCTGGTCTCGGTATCCATCCAGGTTGTGGGAGGTAATATGTGTACGGGACAACGGACTCCGCCACCTACATATATAGTAATTGACATAAAAATAATGATTAAAAAACTGAAAATATATTAAACAAGTCATAAGAAAAATAAATCAATTTAAGTATACCTGCAACCAAATGGCAACGATCCATCCTGCTGGAGTATATCTAATTGCAGTCTCATAGGTCGTGTGCAAGACAACCTCTCCCATGCCCAGAGCTATAAGGAAAAATATTCACGTCACATAAACAACATGTTTAATCCACTACTATCATGTCATTAATATTATTGACATACCTGGACAATCGTCAAGAAACCAGCACAAGTTTTTGACTTGGGTTTTGTAGCTACACACAACCCCCTATATAGAAATGCCAATACTGCACTGCCCCAACTATAATCTCTGATCCCTTCCATATTCATCAGTAGTGGAAGGTAAATTAACTTCACGAGGTTATCACTTGAATCCGCCATAAGATTCGCTCCTAAGCATAGAAAAATATATGCTCGGGCGTACCTCTCAACCAACCACCCTTCAGGGCGTGCGGGAAGTGCATCAAAGTGAGGGAAGGCTTGTAGAATCCTTGCAACAGACAAGGAATTGGATTTCATTTCTGTGGGAGTTGGTGTAATACCAAGTAAAGTTTGGCATAACGCAATCCACTCATCCTTAGACTTATAAGTTTCATCACTAATGACTGCATCTCCGTCTATAGGAAGTCCAGTTAGCATACCAATGTCCTCCAAAGTGATTGTCATCTCTCCAACGGGTAAATGAAATGTGTGCGTCTCCGGACGCCATCTCTCAACCAACGCCTCTATCAAATGCCAATCAATTTGGAAATGACCCAATTTGTGAACCCCATAAAATCCTGTATCATTTAACTTCTGCTCTATCCTCCAATCTAATATAGTTGGAAGCCTAGTTGAAGGTCTAATTCTTAATCGCTCAACTTCTTGACCATCCCATATAAATTGTGATCGATGTAATGCCTGTGAAGTCAATACTGATGTATCTATCGGCCCTGGATCAGCTAAAGGCTGCGCTGCGTATTGATTCATCTAAAACAGAGAATTTAGGGCCAATAAAAATCAAGATTTTGATTAAATACTCAACTTTGAGCAACCATAACTCATTCAATTTAAGTCCAAATTAATCAAATAAACAGCCTATAGAAAGATCATACAGAGTACAACAAAATTTGTTTTATCACTTTTCGCCAAATCCTAGTCTAAGTTTGTCAAAAACAGCCTTCAAAATCATGTAAAAATCAAGATTTTGATTAAATACTCAACTTTGAGCAACCATAACTCATTCAATTTAAGTCCAAATTAATCAAATAAACAGCCTATAGAAAGATCATACAGAGTACAACAAAATTTGTTTTATCACTTTTCGCCAAATCCTAGTCTAAGTTTGTCAAAAACAGCCTTCAAAATCATGTAAAAATCAAGATTTTGATTAAATACTCAACTTTGAGCAACCATAACTCATTCAATTTAAGTCCAAATTAATCAAATAAACAGCCTATAGAAAGATCATACAGAGTACAACAAAATTTGTTTTATCACTTTTCGCCAAATCCTAGTCTAAGTTTGTCAAAAACAGCCTTCAAAATCATGTAAAAATCAAGATTTTGATAAATACTCAACTTTGAGCAACCATAACTCATTCAATTTAAGTCCAAATTAATCAAATAAACAGCCTATAGAAAGATCATACAGAGTACAACAAAATTTGTTTTATCACTTTTCGCCAAATCCTAGTCTAAGTTTGTCAAAAACAGCCTTCAAAATCATGTAAAAATCAGCCTTAAAAAAAAATATTTTACTTAAAACAATAATTATCATATTAAAATTGAAAAATCCGGAATTCGGACTGCCGGTTTTAAAATTACAAAATATAAAAATAATTAAAAAAAAAAAACTTACAATTTTTTAAGAACAAATCTTCCTCCTTCTTCTTCTTCCTCTTCCTCCTCTTCTTCTTTCTCTTTTCTTTTCTTCTTTTCTTTCTTTTGTTTTTTTCCACTGCTCTCTCTTTCTCTTTTCGAAATGAAGGTGGATGGGTGGGGTTTTTAAGGAAATTTTAAGCCAGATTTCGGAAAAAAAAAAAAAAAAAAAAAAAAAAAAAAAAAATCAAAACCGGAATTGGCAGTTCCGGTTTCAAAAAAAAAAAAAAAAAAAAAAAAAGCCAAAAGTACAAAACCTGCAGTCACGGTTTAATGCCAAAAGTCACGGGTTTTTCAATAATACTCCCTCCGTCCCACAAAATGATCTTCTCATTTGCTATTTTTCGTTGTCCTAAAAAATTCTTCATATTTCTATGATTTAGGCTTAAAAAGTGTGCTCACTCCGTCCCTATTTACCTTACAAAAGTTTAAAATTTTTTTTTATTGGGAATTTGTAAAGTAAATAGGGACGGAGGGAGTACTCAACATTTACATCACAAAATCCGCTCCAATCATTTGTTTATAAAAAAAAACATATATTTCACATTACTAAATGAAATTACATGTTAACAACGGTTGAATATATTACAAGTTCAAATAAAACCACAATACATAAAATTCTAAAATATTACAGAAATTTCAAAACGAAAGATGAAAAACGACTTGATTCTAAGCCCTACGAGTTGGACACTTCCTTCGCGTGTGACCTTCAACCTTGCAAATCCCACAACGATTCTTTTTTTTGGCAACTTGCCAATCCATAGTATTTCTCAATCTCCTTGACTTGGGTCTCCCTTGCCTATCGCGTCTATGGTCCTCGTTCGGTGTAAAAATGGGGACAAAACCGTCCACGTTCCAATAGGCCTCATCATGGATCGGTTGAAAAGTACCCCTCCATGTCTTGTGGTAAAAGTCAAGGTTGTAAAACTCTGAGATGTAGCCCACACTATCGATGTTTTGCGCTTTGAAACACGCAATAGCATGCGAACATGGGTAATGAAATTGGACCCATTTTCCACAAGTGCATTTTTGTTCACCCAATTTCACAACTTGAACGTGTCCACCTCTGTCACCCCGATGTCTCGTTGTCACTTCAAAAATACCCACTGACGTAGTGTTAAACCTCGTAACATGATGATACCCGGCCTTATTCTCGTTGTGCCGGTACTTCATATCAAGCCTGTGACTGAATTTTCGTGTGGCATTAGTGATATCCCCCCCTATAGCCCTTATTGATGTCTCCAATCTACTTTGAAAATATGCCACACACCTATAGAAGGAAGTCTCAACAATTGCTGAAACAGGCATCCCACGAGCTCCTTTCATCACCCCATTAAAAACTTCTGACAAATTGGTAGTCTTAATCCCATACCTGTATCCACCATCATATGCCAAAGTCCATTTTTTTCTATCCAAAAACTCCCACCATTTATATGCCTCAGGGTCGATTATATGAATCTGCCTCAGATACATTTGCATCTTCCTTTCCTGGGTGGTGCTAACAGCACGCCAAAAAAGATCTTTCAAGCCAACACCCTTGCGACCGTGTAGAAAATTTGCTCTCATATGCAACATGCACCATCTGTGTACAACTGTTCGTGGCCAAGAATCCTGTGCAGTGGTGGAAAGGATGCCAAGATGACGATCCGATATCAAGCAACATTCACGACCCCTGATAACATGTTTGCAAACAAGCTCTAGAAACCAATTCCAGTTACGGTAGTCCTCTTTCTCAACAATAGCGAATGCGAGAGGAAGCAAACTATCATTCGCGTCAACACCCATGGCAATAAGTATAACCCCTTTATATCTTCCATGCATAAATGTGCCATCAACAGAAATGACAGGACGACAATAAGAAAATGCATGTAGACAAGGGCCAAATGCCCAGAACGCAGCGTCAAACGTAGATGAAGTACCAGGACGAGTTTGTTTCGAATACTCCACAATGGTTCCAGGATTAAACTTTTGGATAGCTCCTAACAAACGCGGCAACTTTCCATAAGATTCTTTCCAGTCTCCATAAGCCTCTGCAATGCCTTTTTGTTTACCACACCAAGCCTTCCTATATGAAATATCCTTCCCAAATCGTGCATGCATTTCCGCCCTCACAACTCCAATTTTCAACTCAGGATCAGCCTTCACCATACTCAAAACCTCTCGTCCTATGAACTTAGCATCTAAGTTAGGATGATCTTGGTTTATTCCTGTAGCCAAGCAACAATGAGGACCAATGTATTTTGTTACTTCCCAATACGTACCGTTCTTCAAACTCACATTCACATTAAAATTACATGGGAAATCTTTCGCCCAACACTCAATAGTCCACTTGCTGGGTGTGCTTCTTTTTACCTTGAACCGCAGATTCTTCGTAATATGAAATATCTTCATTTTCTGTTGAACCTCAAACTTCTTTGCAAACCGAAGACCTTTGTAAATTTCTGATCCTTCCTCTTCTGCATTCCAAACATCAAACTTATCTTGGTTATCATCATAAATCTCTGATCCTTGCCCAATATCTTGATAAAAAGGATACTCTGCTCTACCATAGTATTGATTTTGCTGCTCTACATAAGGAACCAATTCCACTCTCAAATCTTCCCTCACCCCATCATCACTCCTGTTATCACTAACATCAGTAGCACTATCCTCATCTTCATATCCATAATCATGACCTTCATTTATGTACGAGTCAATCATCTCTTCATAATCTTCATCTTCCTCTTCTTCATTAAACAAATCATTTATGTCTTCCTCGCCCCCTCTCTCTTCCTCTTCTTCTTCCTCTCCCTCTTCCTCTTCCACATATCTTGATGAACTTGCTCCAAAGTCCCACTCACGGTGGCAGCTTAAAGAACCCATCTGAAGGTTATCTGCCTCATGACCATAGTCTTCCTCTCCCACCCCCTCTTCCTCTCCTTCATCAACATTTACATTATCAACTAAACTTATCTTAACATACAACTGTAAGCTAGACATCCCAACAAACTGAGTAGCAACATCAAACATGAGGTCCATACATGCATCATCCTCAATGATAAAAGGAATGTAATTTGCAACTCCATGACCAATTACATGAGGAAATCTACAAATAACTTGTAATTGAACAAAATGTCGATCTACACCAATCGCATTACATAACCTCTTAATCAACTTTTTATACCTCCAACGAGTTTTAGCCTTAAGATGTTTGTTTGGCCCCTTTTCATAATGTTCACCTTCAAACGGATTTTCATCATCTCCTCCCCAATAGCACATGAAAACAAGTGGAAGTCCATTCATATTTATTCCTAAGAATTGAAAAAATCAATTGTCAAAACCTTAATTTAACATTATAATCACCATGTGTTTTAAAAAAATAAACAAACAAATGAACTACTCTTTTATAAATCACAAACACAAGAAATTGAACATCGAGCATAAACAAGCAAATTTCATACACAAATTTGTTAAGGCATATTTTAAATTTACATATGTATACTTGCATAATAACAAAAGGATGAACAAAATTTAAATCAACAGTTAAATATCTTACTTCAAACATAGAAAACGAAAAAAAAAAAAAAAAAAACTAACCTTTTTTAAGATTTTGCCAAAATCTTAAAAATCCTCTTTATTTCTTCTCTCTTTCTCTTCTCAGATTCTCTTTATCTTTCTCTTAAGCATAGAAACTGAAGTCGTGGTTGAATGGTTATATATATTCCCACTTCCAGAAATTTCACATTAAAAAAAAAAAAAAAAAAAAAAAAAAAGCCAAAACCGGAATTGGCAGTTCCGGTTTTAAGTAAACGCCAAATAACTTTCGGTGGGTGGGGTTTTAATGTTTTTTGTTATTTCGAAAAAAAAAAAAAAAATTAAAAAATTAAAACCGGAACTGAGACTTCCGGTTTCAAAAAAAAATTAATAAAACTCAGATTTCGCAAAAAAAAAAAAAAAAAATAATTAAAGGGTCAAAACCGGAAGTGGGACTTCCGGATTCAACCCTAAAACCGGCACTCCCACTTCCGGTTTTACCAAAAAATGCTATTTTGGTAAATAAGTTTTTAGGGTTGTTGTTTTGGTAATTTTTTTTAAAAAACCTATTTTTGGAATTTCATTCCTATTTCTTTTGAGGATTGGTTTTTGTTCCATTGCCCTCTTTAGGTTAACTTTATGTATAAAGTCTTAATCACTTTATATATTTTATATATTTAAGGGTAAAATACAATAGTTGATTTGTTTACATAATATTAATTGGAGGGAGAAAAATAAGATGGGATCAGTGGCGGTAACAGATTTTTTTTATAAACGAAGTAATATTATTTTCATTAAGTAAAAAAACAATAACACACAATTTTGTGCATTTTTTCTTCACTACAAACTTAATAAATCGCATTAAAACCTTTAAATCTTTAAATATTTGCACTAGTAAGTTGCTCCACTGAATTCTTGTAAATAGTATAAAAATGATTTATTTATTTATATTTTTTTTCCTAGTCTCCTTTTACACATGAATCAGACCCACGGTTCATTTCCTTTTCACAGAAAGTTTTAAAATTAAAAATTATTAATTATTATGTTTCCGCTTATAAGTTTTTATGAGGATGTTTTTTGTGAGACGTCTCATACATGAGACAGATCTCAACAAAAGAGGAAATAAGCTTGCCCCGCTTTGCCCATTAAGGGCAAACTATTTACCCTTTCAACAAAATTGTATCACATGTGAGACCTTCTCGCACAATTTTTTTTGTCAATTTTGAATTAATTTTTGCTAGTCTCCATTAAAACTGGAATTTGACCGACTCTTTTAATTCACTCTCATAAAAAGGTTTTAAATTTCAAATTATTTTGTCTCCACTCTGGCACCATCCACGTCATCACCCTTATTATTTCACGTAGAGGCCGGTGTGTCGGACCCAATCACATGGTCTCATTTCTTTCCGGACCCACAGTCGGTGCCAGCAATGTCATTTTCTTCCCACCACTACAATTTTTTTTTCTTCCCATTTTTATTTACTCCATTAACAACAAAATATATTTCAATCACTATTAAATTTATTTCCAGGGTGGAAATTGCTCACTATATAAACCATAGTCATATGAGAGCTTAAAGCACTAACTCTTTAGCTACCAAATCCTCTTTCTCTTTCTCTCTCTCTCTTTCTCATCTTCCTTTTTAAGACTAAAAATGGTTAAGTTGGCAATTGGTAGCCTTGGTGACTCTTTTAGTTCTACTTCACTCAGGTCTTACTTAGCTGAGTTTATCGCTACTCTTTTATTTGTCTTTGCTGGTGTCGGTTCTGCTATAGCTTTCAGTAAGTCATTTTATAACGTGAATTTAACAAATTCATGTATAATTTTTTTTCACGTGTTTAGATCCACAAGTCATCTAATGGCACGCATAAGAAACTTGTTGTGACCTATTCCATAGTTATTATTTGTTAATAACATTCTACAAGTAAAGTAGCAACTAATAAATTTGTTTTATTAATTTGTAGGCAAGCTTACATCTGATGCAGCCTTGGACCCAGCTGGTCTAGTAGCCGTGGCGTTGGCTCACGCTTTTGCATTGTTCGTCGGAGTTTCAATTGCAGCCAACATCTCAGGTGGTCACTTGAACCCAGCTGTCACTTTTGGATTGGCTGTCGGAGGCAACATCACCATCATTACCGGTCTTTTCTACTGGATTGCCCAATTGCTTGGCGCCACTGCTGCTAGCTTTCTCCTCTCATTTGTCACTGGTGGATTGGTATGTTCTTAATTATGATTATCACATAATTTATTAATTGAAAAATAATACTCCCTCGAAAGACTTTCTATGGTCAACAAAAATAAACTTTGACCAAACATTGGTGACAATTTAATGATCACAATGAAATTCTAAAAATTGTTAGTGATAAATCACTTAATGATTTATCAATTATAAATATTAAAATTTCACTAGAATGATTAGATCGTCACCAATGCTTGGTCAAAGTTCATTTTTATTAACCATAAAAAATCAAAATGAGACTATCTTTCCTGGACTGAGGGCGTATTACTTTACCTACTACATTTTGTACTGATCCAACAGTATGGAGAGTTTCTGAAAGGATTCAAACATATGATATCCTAATTTCATCTATTTGGGCTTTTGCAGGCTGTTCCAACTCACGGTGTTGCTGCAGGAGTGAGCCCACTTGCAGGAGTAATATTTGAGATTGTCATAACTTTTGCCCTAGTTTACACTGTCTACGCCACCGCTGCTGACCCCAAAAAGGGCTCACTCGGAACCATTGCACCCATTGCAATCGGGTTCATCGTCGGTGCAAACATCTTAGCCGCCGGTCCATTCAGCGGTGGGTCGATGAACCCGGCCCGCTCATTTGGACCAGCTGTGGCTAGTTTCGATTTCTCTGGACACTGGGTCTACTGGGTCGGCCCACTTATTGGTGGAGGATTGGCTGGACTTGTCTATGGTGACATCTTTATTGGATCTTATGAATCACTCCCAGAATCTGGAGATTATGCTTAAAAAAGTTTTCTTGTTATGTTTTTGTTAATTTGTATTGTGTGTTTGTGTTTGAAATTGAGATTTGTAATTTCATTGTTCTTGTAAGTGAATTCAAATGAAGGAGATTGTCAAGTTAAATGAGCCTTGTTTTTTAATTATTGATTTTGATTGTGTTGTCATTTTGTTATTTCTTTTGGGTAAATATAAAGTCACAAAAAAGTACACAAAATAAGGTTTACAAAATGATGTGTCAAAATTTTATTAGTGTTTTTAATTAGAGTGTGTCGGGTCTAGTATCGATGTAACCAATAAAATATCGTCACCTCATTTTGTATCCATCATTTTGTGAACTTTTTTTTGTACCCCTAGCATTATTGCCCATTTCTTTTATGTAATTTTAAGTAATGTGGTATTTTTCGGTTAGATTGTGTAAATTAAGTGAACATTTATCTTAAGATAATTATTAATACTCCCTCCGTCCCAAAAATGATCTTTACACTTGACTATTCAAACTTTTTGAAGGATAAGAACACTTGCTTCACTAGTCATGTTGTGTTTATAAACAGTTAAACTTAAATTGTAGAAATGATAAGAACCTTTTTGGGACAATAAAAAATGGCAAATGAGAAGATTATTTTGGGAACGAGGGAGTATTTATTTTGAAACTGAAGGCAAGAGAGGACTGAAGCATAAGGAATAATTGTTTAATTGAGTTGAAGATCATTAAAATAATTGATACAAGCAATTATGAGTTCTCTTCTGTTTTATTTATTATTTTCATTTGGCTACCTTTTAATTATGTTATAATTTTAATCTTAGTTTTTGTTCGTTTCCTTTTCTTTAGTTTCATTTTTGAAAATAACGAATTTCCTCTTTTATGAAAGTTTTTATGAGTCGTTTTTGAATAAGTACAAAAAGAATGTACTCCTTCCGTAGCATTTGAAGCTTCACCATTTTGATGATGCCACATAAATTAAGGAAAGTGATTAGTGTAAGAAGGGTTGTGAGAGGGAAGAAGTTAGTGGGTATGACAAGTGGACCTATAATTTAAATATGTGAGAGATGAAAGTTAGTGAGTGGGTATGACAAGTGGACCCCATAATTTAAGTATGTGAGAGGAAGAAGTGAGTGTATATAACAAGTGGGGTCTACATTTTTTACCATTTTAGAAAAGGATGGACTTTTAACGGGATACCTATTTGAGTAAAAGGTGAAACTTTAAATGGGACAGGGGAGTATACCTAATGCAAGAGTGTCCTTTGTACATTAGTTGGTCGTCATAAGGACGCTGTCCGTTGTTGGTGATTTTAGTGTCATCAACGATTTTATGTAATTGTGGTTTACTAGAGACCAATGCGATTTCATATTCGGCTCGGATACGAGTAAGGGAAAGTGTGGAGTACACACTCGTTTGAGTTAATATGTTTTCGACCACGATAAAGAAGCAGGGGTCAAGGGGGCTGCGCCCCCTTGCGGGGTCAAGGGGCAGCGCCCCTTGTTGGGGTCCCGTGGTATTGTTTACCCCTAGATTTACCCGAAAATTAAGAGACAGGCCAAACAGGAGTTGCTCGGCCGAGCACTTCCTTAACTCGGCCGAGCATGATTTTCACAGTAAACAGAAGTCACGGAAAAGGCCTGCTCGGCCGAGCACATTTCCTTAACGCGGCCGAGCAGACACTGAATCAGTGAAAATGTGCCCTTTCTGTTGACAGTCATGACTGTTGTGAATGTAACCATCGTCTCTCTTCTTCTCCAGACGAAAATCTGTTTATAAACATATTATTTGGACTCAAATAAATATAGAAAACACACACAAATTCTCCAAGTTTTGATCTGATCTCTTTGCCTAGAATCAGATTGCTTGATTGTCTTATCCCATACAAAGATTTCGTGTAACCTAGGCATAAAGGGTCGAAATACTTTGTTCGGAAAGTGAACATACACAATTCAATCATTATCCAAGATTATCAACAAACCCTGATTCCCCAACAAACGAATAAAGTATTTTGTGATAATCATGGGTGGAGGAAGTACTGTGAAGGAGATGACGACCAACTTTGGGAAGTTGGACAAATTTGAAGGCTATGATTTCAGACGTTGGCAGAAGAAGATGCACTTCCTTCTGACAACATTGAAGGTGGTGTATGTTCTGTCTACCCCCATGCCAGAATTGTCGGAAGACGATAATTTGGAAGCAGTCAGGAAAAGATCGAAGTGGGAGAACGATGACTACATCTGCAGAGGGCATATATTGAACGGTATGTCTGACTCTCTCTTTGACATATATCAGAATGTTGAATCTGCGAAGGAGTTGTGGGATTCTCTTGAATCCAAGTACATGGCAGAGGATGCTTCGAGTAAGAAGTTCCTCGTAAGTAATTTCAATAATTACAAGATGGTCGAATCAAGGCCTGTTATGGAACAATTCAATGAACTCCTGAGAATCCTTGGATAGTTTACACAACATGGTTTGAAAATGGACTAGGCAATATCTGTTTCAAGTATAATAGACAAGTTGCCTCCTTCCTGGAAGGATTTCAAACACAACTTGAAACATGGTAAAGACGATCTGTCTTTGGTCCAACTTGGTAGTCACCTGCGTATAGAGGATTCTCTAAGGGCACAAGAAAGTGACAAGGGAAAAGGAAAAGAAGTTGCTGGACCCTCGGTGAATATGCTTGAGGAGGGTGGAAAGAAAAGGAACAACAACAAAAACAGAGGAAAGAAACGTGGTTCCAATAACAACGATGATTCTGGTCCCAACAAGAAGCCTAAAGTGGCATGTTGGAGGTGTGGCAAAACTGGTCACTTTAAGAGGGATTGTCGTAGTGGGAACAAGAAGGATGGCGCTAGCACTAGTGGTTCGGGGAAGGGGTCTAAGGACCATACCCAAGACCAAGGTCAGAATTTAGAACATATTTGGAATGGATTTATTAAATATTCCGTTTCACTAATTTCTGAAGCATTTTATGTGCAGGATGATGCAATTGCGTGGTGGATTGATTCCGGTGCCACAACCCATGTTTGTAAAGATCGTTGCTGGTTTAAGACATTTGAATCGGTGGAAGACGAATCTGTTCTCTACATGGGTGATGATCATTTTGCTCCTGTTCAAGGAAAGGGAAATGTGGTGCTAGAATTTAGTTCAGGAAAATCTGTTACTCTGTTTAATGTGTTATTTATACCTAAACTTCGTAAAAATTTAGTTTCTGGTCCTGTTTTGAACAAGTGTGGATACAAACAAGTATATGAATCTGATAAGTATATCTTATCAAAGTCTGGTGTTTTTGTAGGATTCGGTTATTATAATAATGAGATGTTTATGTTGAATTTGAATAAAGTTCCTAATGATTCTAGTTCTGTTTATATGACTGATTCCAATGTTGATTATTCCTCATTATGGCATGCTCGTTTAGGACATGTGCACTATAAAAGAATGCTTGAAATGTCTAAAGATGGTTTAATTCCTGCTATTAATAATGATACTGGAAAATGTAATACTTGCATGTTAACAAAAATCACTAAAAAACCTTTTAAAAGTATAACAAGGAATTCTGTAATACTTGAATTAATACATAGTGATTTATGTGATTTTCATGCGACTCCATCTTTAGGAAATAAAAAGTATATTGTCACTTTTATAGATGATGCCTCTAGGTTTTGCTATGTTTATTTGCTGCATGCAAAAGATGAAGCCCTGGATAAATTTAAAACTTTTAAAACAGAAGTTGAATTACAACAAAATAGCTTGATTAAAACCTTACGCACGGATAGAGGTGGTGAATATTATGATCCTATATATTTTCAATCCGTAGGAATCATTCATGAAACTACGGCTCCTTATACACCACAACAAAATGGTGTGGCTGAAAGGAAAAATAGAACTCTTGAAGAAATGGTCAATGCCATGTTATCTTACTCAGGCTTGAGTGACGGGTTTTGGGGGGAAGCCATGTTAACGGCTTGCTATCTATTGAATAGGGTTCCTAATAAAAGGAACAAGATTACCCCATATGAACTTTGGTATAAGAAACGACCCAACTTGACATTTTTGCGAGTTTGAGGGTGTAGGGCTGTGGTTAGACTTCCAGATCCTAAAAGAAAAAAGTTGGGAGAAAAAGGTATTGATTGCATCTTTGTTGGATATGCTGAGCATTCCAAGGCATATAGGTTTTATTTTATAGAACCTAATGAGTACATTTCTATTAATACAATTATAGAATCAATAGATGCAATATTTGATGAGAATCGTTTCTCTTCAATACCTAGGCCAAAGGATATTATACCAAATTCGGATGTATCTCAAAAGGATGATCATTCAAATGATACACCAAGTGAGACACCCGAGCCACGTAAAAGCAAAAGAGCAAGAAAAGCTAAATCATATGGTGATGATTTTCAACTGTATTTAGTTGAAGGATCAAGAGATCAGGTTGAATCTCAATACTCTTATTGTTATAATTTAGAGGAGGATCCAAGAACCTATGATGAAGCTATAAAATCGCGAGATGCTGCCTTTTGGAAAGAAGCAATTGACGATGAGATTAATTCTATTATGGAAAATAATACTTGGGTCTTATCTGATTTACCACCGGGTTGTAAACCTTTAGGGTGCAAATGGATCTTCAAAAAGAAGATGAAAGTCGATGGAACAATTGACAAGTTTAAAGCTCGATTGGTAATCCAAGGCTTTAGACAAAAGGAAGGAATCGATTACTTCGATACCTATGCACCAGTTGCTCGTATCACTACTATTAGATTGTTGATAGCATTGGCAGATATTCACAATTTATTGATCCATCAAATGGATGTCAAAACAGCATTTTTAAATAATGATTTGGAAGAAGAAGTGTATATGAAGCAACCTGAAGGATTTGTTATGCCAGGTAATGAGCATAAGGTGTGCAAGTTAATTAAGTCATTATATGGGCTGCAGCAAGCACCTAAACAGTGGCATCAAAAGTTTGATGAGGTTGTTTTGTCCAATGGTTTTGAATTAAATCAGTCAGACAAATGTGTATATAGCAAATTTGATGCATCCGGCAAAGGTGTATTCATCTGTCTATATGTAGATGACATGTTAATTTTTGGCACAGACCAAAATGTAGTTGATAAAACTAAGAAGATTTTGTCATCAAAATTCTCTATGAAGGACATGGGAGAAGCCGATGTAATTCTTGGCATAAAAATTAAAAGGTTGAACAAGGGAATTGCAATTACACAATCTCATTATATTGAGAAAATTCTCAAAAAGTTTAATTGTGATAATTGTTCTAAAGTCAGTACTCCTATGGATCCAGCTGAAAAACTTATGCCAAATACTGGTAGACCTGTGTCACAGCTCGAATACTCAAAAGCTATTGGCAGTTTGATGTATGCTATGACGAGCATTCGACCTGATATTGCTTATGCAGTAGGAAGATTGAGCAGGTTCACTAGTAATCCTAGTAGACAGCATTGGCATGCTTTAACAAGGGTGTTCAAGTACTTAAAAGGTACTATGAATTACTGTTTGTGTTATTTTGGACAACCTTCTATTTTAGAAGGTTACTCAGATGCTAGTTGGATCAACCAAGTAGATTCATCTTCTACTAGTGGCTGGGTGTTCTTGCTAGGAGGAGGGGCCATTTCATGGGCTTCCAAGAAGCAGACATGTATTACTCATTCTACTATGGAATCTGAGTTCGTAGCATTGGCTGCTGCTGGTAAAGAAGCAGAATGGCTACGAAACTTGATATATGAGATTCCATTATGGCCAAAACCGATATCGCCAATATCTATCCATTGTGATAGTGCAGCCACATTGGCTAGGGCTTATAGTCAGATTTATAATGGCAAGTCTAGACACTTAGGTGTCAGACATAGTATGATTCGTGAATTGATCATGAATGGTGTGATTTCAGTTGAGTTTGTTCGGTCTCAACAAAATTTAGCTGACCACTTGACGAAGGAGTTAGCTAGAGACTTAGTGAATAAGTCATCAATAGGGATGGGATTAAAATCCATCTAATCCTCTAGTTGTGAGATACCCAATTCCCTTCTAATACAACGTTAGAAGCTTGAATTCAATGTGGAAAGCTCACAGGTGGAGATTGGAGCACATGTTATTATGTTTCCCAAGGTATGTGTTCAAGACCTGCAAGTGATAGTTAGGTTGAAGAATATCTTCTTAATAGTTCTTTTGAAAAATTGCAAATGCAGGTGCAAGACTAAAAGAACTACCTATGTGAACATGAAGTTTTGCCGCTTCAAGAAGCTAGGACTTGGCTTTCTATATGTTCATTAATGGATAGGAACACATGGCTTGTAATAGTGTCAGGAATAAACTTTAGAGAGTTGTAAGAAACTTATGTGTATAATATCTTCAGGTATTCATATGAGTTGACGGGTTCAATCGTTAGGACACCCCGATTCTCGAGTATTTGAAATGTGTATTATACTAAGATGAAATTTCAATCGCAAGACATTTTCATTTATGCATTCGTTTGTTTCGTTATGTTTATTATATATTTATATGATCAGTAAATCGAGGATTACACTAAAATGGGGGGAAATGTTGGGTGATTTTAGTGTCATCAACGATTTTATGTAATTGTGGTTTACTAGAGACTAATGCGATTTCATATTCGGCTCGGATACGAGTAAGGGAAAGTGTGGAGTACACACTCGTTTGAGTTAATATGTTTTCGACCACGATAAAGAAGCAGGGGTCAAGGGGGCTGCGCCCCCTTGTGGGGTCAAGGGGCAGCGCCCCTTGTTGGGGTCCCGTGGTATTGTTTACCCCTAGATTTACCCGAAAATTAAGAGACAGACCAAACAGGAGTTGCTCGGCCGAGCACTTCCTTAACTCGGCCGAGCATGATTTTCACAGTAAACAGAAGTCACGGAAAAGGCCTGCTCGGCCGAGCACATTTCCTTGACGCGGCCGAGCAGACACTGAATCAGTGAAAATGTGCCCTTTCTGTTGACAGTCATGACTGTTGTGAATGTAACCATTGTCTCTCTTCTTCTCCAGACGAAAATCTGTTTATAAACAGATTATTTGGACTCAAATAAATATAGAAAACACACACAAATTCTCCAAGTTTTGATCTGATCTCTTTGCCTAGAATCAGATTGCTTGATTGTCTTATCCCATACAAAGATTTCGTGTAACCTAGGCATAAAGGGTCGAAATACTTTGTTCGGAAAGTGAACATACACAATTCAATCATTATCCAAGATTATCAACAAACCCTGATTCCCCAACATCCGTGTCGCATAAAAAAATAAAAATACTCCCTCCCTTCTGATAATTTTAAAATCAAAGTAAAAATTATCAATTTAATTATATTTTAACTAAAAACTTATAGAAAATAATTATTTTAATAAATTTTAAAAATTGTTATTGATTCACTATAAAAAAAAATCTCATTAATACTTTATATTTTTTTATAGGATAACCAAATTAAGAGTATTAAAAAGTTGTTATTGATTCACTATAAAAATTGTCAATCTAATTATTGTAACAAAATTATAAAAATTATTATTGTTAAAGCACTCAGTGATTTATCAATAACATTTTTTAAATTTTAATTGAGATGATTAGATTGATATTAATGTTTGGTTAAGTTCACTAATAGTGACTATCAAAAGTCAAAAATGACCAAAAATATGAGACTGAAGTAGTAATCAATATGGTATTTTTATTTTTTACTTAAAATAAATATTTTATTTTTTAAATAAAAAATATTAATAAATTAAATGTGACATTTATTATTTGACAAAAAAAAATATTTACAAAAAAAATATTACCAATCATTAATCATTGAACAACATAAACTCCTACAACATTCTAATTATGCTCGAGAATCAATGTCTAGGATTCCAACAAACATGGGATTAGGCCCACCTTGAGGATAATGCTTTAATGAGTTGGAGCTTGTTCATATATTGTCTCCACTCTCAATCCTTATCATTTCAAAAAAATCGACAGTCGATGGCTAAGTGGGTCAACCTACCTCCAATCAATCGGTGGGCCAAGGTCGGTGCCGGAAATGTCATTTTCATTCCAACCTTGCATGATTCTTTCTAACTCATTAGGACCATAATTGTGTCATGTATACTCCATCCGTTTCATTTTTATGGTGGCAAAGGGTGGTGGCGCTGATGGTAGAGGGGGGTGGGGGTGGCGGTGGATGGTGGGCGGACATGGTGGTAGAGTAGTAGTGGTGGGGTGTGGTGAGTGATGGTTGCCGTTGGTGGTGGTATTTGGTAAGGTCTAAATTGATTGAAATCTAGCTAGTAAGCTTTTGGACCTACTTTGTAAGTAATTGTAAAATGGCGGACTCGCTGTAACGTCGAGTTGAGACATCTTAACACTGAAGCAGCTTTGCAGGTCATCAATCTAATTAGGGATTTAAGTAGTTTTGAAGCAAATCATGACTTTCTTCAGTGTCGTTTCCCACTTCTAGAAGTGACCGGAGGTGTAGAATGGGGTGATCAGAGATAAGTGAGGTGAGAGGGTAGCCCGAGTTGGGGAGGAGAGTGGTGGTCGGTGGAGTTTAGAGAGAGAAAGTGAAAGGAAGATAGATTTATGATGGTCAGAGGTGGCGGGGGCGACCGGAGGTGAGAAGGAGAGAGAGATAGAGAGAGAGGGAGATGCCAAAGGTGGGGAGGGTAGGGGGTGATCGGAAATGGGGGTAGGGTTATGTGTGGTAATATATACAAGGCTAGTTTGGGTATTATGGGAAAATATAAAACAAGGAAAGGATCGTGTGGTAATAGATTCCTGACGTTGGATTAGGCGGTAAAATAAATTATTTTGTGTAGTTAGTGGTAGTTTTGATTAGAGTGCGCAAGAGTAGGTAAAAACCTCTAATAATTTGGCATAAAATAAAAATAATATTCCATCTGTTTCAAAAATGTAAGTTATTTTTGGACTCTTATAGATTTTAGCTTTTAAAATATTTTCAGCCTCATTTGTTGTGATAATGTTTATTATCATCATTAAATGAAGTAGTAAGTGTGTTCATAGATAAAAGCGAAAAACTAAAGTGACTTCCAATTTGGAACAAAATGAAAAAATTAAAATGACTTATATTTTAGAATGGAAGGAGTACTATAATATAAACTTTACCATGAACAAATTTAGAAAAAAAAATATTGCACCCGTCTTGAAAAATAGTCACGTTTAATTTTCTGATAATCAATTAAAATGAATTTTGACTATACATTAATGTCAAATAAATCATCATAGTAAAATTGTAAAAATTGTTATTGATAAACCACGTAATGATTCATCACTAATATTTTTTTAAATTTCATTAGCATAAATAGGTTAGTTTTATATTTATTCAAAGTTTATTTATAAACATCCTTAAAAATATAGAACTATATTTTTGAGACTAACACATCTCCAAATTTCAAAAGTAGAAAATGCGTTCAGTTCTTTAATCAGTCTCAGGCTTAAACTTTTCTGACAAAAACTTGTATGAGAACACCATGACCCGTCTCATAGCTGAGACGTGTCATTTTTTACCCACGACCCGGACCCATGACATGCGGGCCAAAAATTTTACTTATTTTTTTTTATTTACTATTTTTTTTTATATTTATTTTGGTGTTTTTTTGGTTTGCCAAAAGTAATAGTTACTATAACTAAATGCAACAAACGTGTTACATATCTATAACAGTTTGTATACATAAAAGTAAGAGAAAAAATAATATTAGGTGTCACTGCAAAACTGACTATTTACAGAGTCCAATACTCGATTGCCATGTCAGCATAAGAACTGCAAACCCATCATAATTCTCTAAGCTCGCATGCACCATAACAAGACCCCTCAAAATCCCAAAATTCCATCCTCGTTTATTGTTTAAGAACGAGCTTCAAAATCTCGATTATTTGAATCAAGTCAGAGGCTGAGAATGGAGGATGAATCTAACTATATCTTCGATCAGTCGGTTTCGAAAGTTTGGTTGCTACAATCGTGGCCAATGAGGTAGAGTCAACAGAAATTGTCCTCATGGTGGCTGAAAGCCTCAAACGATTATGGAAGATCGATAAGCTCGGTCACAATTATGGAGATCAGATCAGATCGGAGGAAGGAAGTGGTGGCGATGTAGTTGAGGCCGGCGGCGACGTGGGGGAAAGATTTGACGAGGCCCTGGTTGAAACTTGAAACAACAGGGTGGAATAATTTTTCTTGATTTAGAAGGGAGTGAATGGCGGTGTGAGAACCGTTTGTCAGATGGGACCGGAGCAAGCACTAGAAAACACACCAACGATTTGTTCTTTCTAATCTCACTGCCACGCCACCCATTTGATTAAAAGCACGAGATTTGAATTCAGCAGTTAGATAGTTCCTTACCCAGATCTTGATGTTTTAGGGTTCAAGGTGTTATGTTACAGTGTGGGCAACCCCTGGTAAATGGTGTGTAATTGTGTCATTTGGATGACATGGCAAACTGTGACTGGCTTCTGTAAACCTTATGGTTTACAGTGACATCGTAGCAAATTTTTACTTATGATACATATATACAAAAAAGTAACAGTGTTTTTTTATGTTTTCTTCATTTGCCAAAAGTAATACTTATTATAAATAAAATGTAACGAACATGTTACTTATATGTAACAGTGTTTATACATAATTGTAACACATATGTATCTAGGCGCTGGTCCGTTAGTTAGATATTATTATTTTATTTAGAAACAATTATATCTTTACAAAAATATAAATTAAAAATCATAGAATACTTTTAGTAATAATTTAATTTTTGTGAAAATTAAAATATATTATTATTTTTTGACAAATAACAAAAATAAGTGACATTATTGTTTGAATCACTACATATATATTTATAGAATTATAAAAAAATATTAAAAATGCGCTAACTTCTCGGCGCCGCCTAGGCGCTAGGCGCTGCTCCGCCGCCTAACGATTTTTAGAACACTGATAAAGACATTATTTAATTTCAAACTTCATTATATGATTATAGTGGGTAATCAAAGCATGTAGCGGTAATAACTCTTCCCTAAATACAATTATAATTTCTTTAAATCATCATTTTCAGCTATTTTTCTTTTTGGATAAAAGAGTAATAAACTATATTGATTCACTATTTTGTCACTTTACATGTTGAATAATGTTTGGGGTACAAAAAAGTCACAAAAATTTGCTTACAAAATCCTAGGTGTAATGATTTTATTGATGTTTTAATTAGAGTGTGATAAGTCAACTATCAATGCAACCAATATACTATCGCCAACACATGTTATAAACAAGATTTTATAAGTTTATTTTGTGACTCTAGCATTGCTTTTAAACGTTTGTTGTATGTCTAGCCGTCCAAGGCTTCTTGTAACTAAGAGTCCTCTCAAAGGATGTCGTACCGTCATAAGTAAAGCAACACCCAATTCTCGATTCTATTCGTTAGTGAAATGTTGAGAAGATATATTAACAGATTGTATATATTAGGCTTGTGAAATTACTGAACTTCCAACAATTGTGAATATAGTCGCTTCTTTTAGCATGTGCATACTAATAAAAGTCTTTTACACTTCAAAAAAAAATAAAAAAATATTAGTAGTATTTTGATTCCAAATACAAATTTAATGCCATAAACTTGTTGTGAACCTCGTGGTTGCAATTCTTTAACTCTCATGTCTTTTCCATTCCATAAGCACAATTCCAACTTGAAATATAATTTGAGGAATATATATTTACTTTGAACTTTGTTTAAGGCCAATATGTGGATCACATGGGTTGCTAATAGCTATACTATGAAGTATACTCAAAACCGTAATAGAGTGGAAGACTTATAAATTGTGGTTATTTTTCTTGTGCAACTTTTTTTTTTTAATTTTTTTTTTTTTTACTTAAATCATAATTGAACTCAATACATAATCATTAATAGAAGCGCCTAGGAGACAAATCATAAGGAGAGAAAATCTTCTCTCTAACTTCTAGGGGAGGGGGGATCGAACCTCTTGTGCAACTTATATATATGAAGCCGTTACAAAGGTTTATTTGCAATGCAGTCGGTTAAAATATAATCATCAATTTATTTTTCTCGTATTGTGTTAGTGTGATTTTTTGAGTTCTATAAAACGCTCATTTGGTACTAAATACTCCTCAATACATAGAAAATGATTATTACGGTCGTTATACATCATAATGATATCATTCAGACATTTAAAATAAATGTTGAAGCGTTCACAAATGAAATTTTATCTAATTTCAAATCTATATATATTAAAAGTAAAGGTAGAGTTTTAGGTGGTGCCATGTTGACAAGTTTTGGGTAACTCTTGCTTTTGGTGGTGCCACATCATCCAAAGCATTTTAATTAGGTGACTTTTCATTTTTTTTCTTATTAGTTAATAGTATTAATTAATTGTAATAGTTACTATATTAGTTAACTATTACTATTAATAGTATAAGTTTATTATAATAGTTAACTATATAAGATAACTATTACTATTAACAGTACAAGTTAAGTATAATAGTTACTATAAAGGGTAACAATTACTATTAATAGTATTAGTTAACTATAATAGTTAACTATATAAAATAATTATTACTATTAATAGTATTAGTTAAATGTAAAAGTTATTATATAAGATAACTATTACTATTAATAGTATTAGTTAATTGTACTAGTTAATTATATAACATAATTATTACTATTAGTAATATTAGTTAGGTGTAATAGTTACTATATAAAGTAACTATTATTAACAATAATATTAACTAATTAGAATAGTTACAATATATTGTAACTATTACTATTATTAGTATTTTTTTTAAAAAAAAATACTTATTAGTTTTGGTTACAATATATAGTACTACCTATGCCCCTAAATGAGTGTCCAAATTTCATTTTAAGGGACATCTGAAAATCTCAACTCTTTGTACAATTTGGTGGCAAAGATTCATATATAATCTTGTAATCTCATTTCTAAACACTTAGTTTTGCACGTATAAAGAGACCGGTGAAAAAAATTTCGAAAAAAAACATTTAGGGACAAAGTTATTTTCAAAAAAGACACTCATTTTGGGACAAAAATTCTTGAAAATGGACACTCATTTAGGGACAGAGGGAGTAACTATTACTTTTAACTTATTATTTACAATAAAAGTTATTCCCTCCGTCTCATAGTAAGAGTCATATTTTCTATTTTGGAAATCCTAAAGTAAGAGTTTATTTCCTAAAATGACAAAGAATATTTACTATTCATTCCACTCATTATATCTCATACTTTACTTTTATACTCACAACACCAATCAATTTACTATTTCCTCTTACTTATTCTCTATCTTACTTTACTTTTACACTCACAACACTTAAATCACTTCAACCATTTCTTATCCTCCATCCATTTGAGAGGTGTTGGGTTAATGCCTTTGAATTTGGGATGCCGAGTTAAATGATTAAACAACAGGAAGATTTCATAATTCCGGGACAGAGCACAGAAGAGGGTCCGACCGGACCTGGGAAAGGACCCCGTCGGACCAGTCGAGCGTCGGAAATCAAGTTTAGGAAAATAGCAGAGGTCCGACCGGGTGTTTAAGGTGATCCGACCGGACCAAGGTGGATCCGACCGGACCAGTACCTTAACCCGGCCGGACCAAGTCCTTGTTAGGCCAGAATTCGCTGTTAAACTAAGATTCCGCAGAAGGAAGGTTTTCAAGTCAGTTTCGGACTAGAATTCCAAGTTCCTAGCAGATTTTGAGATAGACTTTACTGGCATAAATAGAGGTCATTAGTTTAGATCAAAATTAGCCTCAGTTTTAGACTGATAGATTATTAGAGTGCTCAGAGAGATCTGTAATTCTACAGTTGCACAGTTAGGAATTTTGTGATCAAAATTCGTGCAGCAGTAATAGTGTGATCTTGTAATCGTTTCTCCTGATTGATAATAATATTCTATCCCCTCCCCTTGGACGTAGTCAAGTTGGTGAACCACGCATATCTGTATTCTTGTGATTGCTTTTTTTTCTTATCAAGTCTTGTTTATTGCTCTAACAAGTGGTATCAGAGCTCTGGTAGTAACAGAACTTTGGTTCGTGGTTAGAGGTTCAGGAATTCCGCTGCAGAGAACGAGAAGATGGATCAAGGAGCAGATTCGATCGACAAGTTCAATGGAAAGAATAGTTTTTCTCTCTGGAAGATCATGATGAAGGCTTTGTTGATAGACAAAGATTTATGGGAACCGTTGGAGATTGCAATCAGGGATTGTAAGGATCCCAATGGTAAGGCAATCACCACAGAAGGGTCAGAGAAGGACAAACAAATAGCCGCCAAGGAGGAAGCAGCGTTGAAGAAGTTAGATCAGAAGCTCACGCCAAGATCATCAGACAGTTGGATGATGAGATCCTTACCAATGTTGCAGGAACATACTCCGGAAGCGATCTTTGGTTAAAGTTGGAAGATATGTACATGAAACGTTTATTGACCAACAAGTTATACCTGAAGAAGAAGCTGTATGATTGTCGTATGACCGAAGGTACGCCCATAAATGATCATCTTAACAGATTTACTTCTGCATTACTTGAACTGAGTAGTATAGGAGTTATTGTGGATGATGAGGATGCGGCCTTGCAGCTTTTAGTATCTTTACATATGTCTTATGAACATTATGTTGATTCGTGCATAAATCGTAAAGATGGTATCTCTCTAGAGGAAGTGAAAACTCCTCTCAAGACGAGGGAGTTACACCGAAAGACGAGTGAGAATGAGGCAGGTACCCAGTCATCAGATTTGGTTGCTAGTAGCAGTAACAGGGGTTCTAGTGGGAAGAAGAACAATAAAGGTAATTCTTCACACAAGAAGGGTCCGAAACCTGGGGATATCTGTAATTTCTGCAAAGAGAAGGGGCATTGGAAATTCGATTATCCCAGAAAGAAGCAAGGCAAGGCACCGGTCAGAGCAGAGGCCATGATGGCCAAGGATAGCTGTTCAGAAGAGGATTATGCTCAAGCTACATCAGAATCAGCACGCACAACTGATGCGTGGATTCTTGATTCAGGATCGTCTTACCATATCAGTCCTAGGAGAGAATGGTTTACTGATTACATGCAGATAGATGACGGTGATATAAGTCTGGCCAACAGTGCAGTCTGCAAGGTTGTCGGTATTGGTTCGATCAAGGTCAGGACTCATGATGGTAGGTTTGTCACTTTGAACGAGGTTCGACACGTTTCGCTTATGACGAAGAATTTGATTTCTCTTAGTCAGTTAGACAGCAAAGGGTTCAGTTTCAAAGGTAAAGGTGGAGCAGTCAGTGTCTGTAACGGTTCAAAAGTGGTGCTGAAAGGCCTTAAGCGGGGCTCCTTGTATTTCCTCCAAGGAAGGAGGCTTGCATGGTCGGCTATGGTTGCATCATCAGAGGTGAACGAGGGAGATATGTCTAAGCTGTGACACATTAGGCTCGGTCACATGAGCACTCGAGGGATGCATGAGCTGGCTAAAAGGGATCTTCTGTGTGGCCATAAGATCAAGGATCTTAAATTTTGTGAGCATTATGTGCTAGGTAAGATGAAGCGTAATAGTTTTTCCAAGGGCATACATAACACAAAAGGCGTTTTGGATTACATCCACTCAAATTGTTGGGGACCTTCACGTCAGGAATCTCTAAGGGGGCACATATATTTCTTGTCCATAGTTGATGATTATTCGAGGAGGACTTGGGTGATTATCATGAAGCACAAGAATGAGGCTCTAAGAAATTTCAAGGACTGGAAGACGGTAGTGGAGAACCAGTCAGAGAAGAAGATCAACAAGATCCGGACATATAATGGTTTGAATTTCTGCAATACTGAGTTCGATTCGTTTTGCAGAGAGGAGGGGATTTCTAGACATCTCACCATTAGAGGCACGCCACATCAGAATGGTGTAGCAGAACGGATGAATCAGACATTGCTTGCGAGAGCAAGGTGCATGCTCTATAATGCAGGGTTGTCTAAACGTTTCTGGGCAAAAGCGGTTAGTACAACATGTTACTTGATTAATCGTGGACCTCACACCGGTATTGGCCTTAAAGTTCCCCATGAGGTATGGACCGGTAAGCCTGTTGATTATTCCATTTTAAGGGCTTTTGGGTGTACTGCTTATTAGCATGTGGATGATGGGAAGTTAGAACCTAGAGCTAGAAATGGAGTATTCATGGGACGCCGAGTTAAAGGATTAAATAACAGGATAATTTCATAATTTCGGGGTGGAGCACAGAAGAGGGTCCGACCGGACCCGGGAAAGGACCCGACCGGACCAGTCGAGCTCGGAAATCAAGTTTAGGAAAACAGTAGAGGTCCGACCGTGTGTTTAAGTTGATCCGACCGGACCAAGGTGGATCCGACCTGACCAGTACCTTAACCCGGTCGGACCAAGTAATTGTTAGGCCAGAATTCACTGTTAAACTAGGATTCCACAAAAGGAAGGTTTTCAAGTCAGTTTCTGACTAGAATTCCAAGTTCCTATCAGATTTTGAGATATAATTTACTTGCAAAAATAGAGGTCATTAGTTTAGATCAAAATTAGCTTCAGATTTAGACTGATAGATTATTAGAGTGCTCAGAGAGATCTGTAATTCTACAGTTGCACAGTTAAGAATTTTTTGATCAAAATTCGTGCAGCAGTAATAGTGTGAACTTGTAATCGTTTCTCCAGATTGATAATAATATTCTCTCCCCTCCCCGTGGACGTAGCCAAGTTGGTGAACCACGTATATCTGTGTTCTTGTGATTGCTTTCTTTTCTTATCAAGTCTTGTTTATTGCTCTAACAAGAGGTATGACTCTTACTCTGGAATGGAGGGAGCACTACTTAGGTAACCATTATCTTTTAATTTATTATTTAAGCTCATAATTACTATAATGTTAACTATAATTAAAACATTATTTTCTTAATCGAAGAGTAAAAATTGACATCATTATGGGAAAAACGAAGTAAATTTTAAAATAAAAATTATAAAGTTATTCTTAATCAATACTATTAACCAATCTTAATATCTATTTTATACTATAATAACTAAAACTATTTCTACTATTATTAAAAAATCACAAGTAGATTTATATATATTTTTAAATTTATTTATATTTATTTAAAATATTTAATAATTATATAATGTAATCATAAATATTCACGCACAGAAGAAAACACCCGTGCGAAGCACTGGTTAATCTCTAGTGTGATAAGAAAACAATTTTTCTTCATAATGTACGTATTGCTTTGGCGTTAGATGTACCGAGCAAGATTTAATTTGGTGCTAGTTGCAACTTTTAATTGAAAAAATAAAGAGAAAATTTTGGGAGAAACTAGTTCCTCCAATAAGTTATAAAAAATCATGTTATTATAGGGTTTAGGGTTTCAGGTTTAGGGTTTCATGTTTATGATTTAAGGCTTAAAAACATGACTTTTTATAACTTATGGAGGAACTAGTTTCCCCCAAAACAAACTCAAAAATAAAATGTGAAAATTATCACTGGTTAAATGCAAAAACAAAATGTACGTATTGCTTTGGCGTTAGGTGCAAACATTACTCAGAGATGGAATATTTTTATTTTTATTTTTATTTTTATTTTTTATTTTGAAAGAAAGTAAAGTGATCATGAAGGTTGATGCACATTTTACTTATTCTATTTATTTACTATTTTCTTTATCTCATTTATCTCATAATAAATATCTCATTTAACTTCTTAATTTATTTTTTTTAGATTAATTTAATTTAGATGGAAACGGGGAAGAACAAAACGGTTGTGGAATCAACCTGTACCACGGCCGCTGTTTTTTCAGAGTCGTTCTTCCTCCGTTTCTCAGTCTGCGTGAAAGACAAATCTCAGCCGCTATTTGTGTATTTTTATTAGGCAGTTTTTTCCTATGTGTTTTGTAATATAGACTAGTACTCTTACCCGTGCCGATGGCACGGTGACATTACGCAACAGGGCAAAAGACTCTTCAATTACACACTACTCCCACACTCAAAAGAATCTCAAAAGAATCATGTTTCTTACTAAATATGAGACGAAGGCTATGTGTATAATTTTGTTCTTTATTAAGAACAAAAAAGAAACATTTTATTTGAGACCGAGATAGTAAACATTTTGTAGCTACATCACTAACTGACATCAAAATACAATTAGCCCGTGCCAATGGCACGGGACAATATGCATAATGGTCAAGTAAAAAAAAAATATAAAGAAAAAAATTAGACGTAAGCATATATCAAGGATAGTTTTATGTGTTTGCTACTAAATTTTTTCAAACATAAAGATTTTCTCTTTGATAAAAAAAAACAGAAAGATTTTCTCTTTAATAAAAAAAACAGACATTCTTTATGGTATGAACGACGTACAACAGTAAGACTTCATTATTTTCACATTTCTCCAGCATAGTTTGTGTTAAAAATTACACATTTTAAACCATAAATACACAAACCCTTTATTCTTTAAAACTTGAACTCAAGCAACATTTTTCAAAAATAAAATTTATGAGAAGAAATGAATATAATACATAATTGACTAAAACGTAAGTATGCATAAAAGGGAGTGGAAACATTGACAAACATTATGCAAATATGTAATATGAAATGGGATGTAAAGCCAAGAGCATCCTTTACTCTAGCAGTCTTACTTGAAATAATATTAGGCAAATTAAAACACCCCATTTCTCACCGCAAGATGTATATGCCTTCGAACAATCCTATTTCTTATTCTTGTCCCCGCATTTCCTGCAAATTTAAGCATCTACATATCAATGTGTATCGTAATCAGGTTCACAGAACAAAGTAATTGTCCATCAATATCTCAATTCAAGTGGAAGTTTTCAAATTAGAAACTTTCAATCTTTAAATTATGAAGACAACGTATAGAAATACTCTACATTAGAGGTCACTACTCAGACAATAAACTCAAAATTAATTTTAAAATATTTTCTAAACTAAATAAATATATATCCAAAGTGAAAAACCGAAAATTGATTAGGAATGCACTTAACTGGTCAGATATGTGAGTGTGGAAGGTCTATTCTCCAAGTGATAAGCAAGCAAGCCATTTGCCTTTAAAGTTCATCTCTCCCTGTAACATTTTCAAGCAAAGTGTTAACACACACACACAACACCACACACATTAATCTTGAGAAGATAAAAAAATAGAGAGGAATTCCTGAGGAAAAATAATGAATCCATGAAAAAGAACTTTAGAATTGATAAATAAATGGGAAGCGTTCTACGCCTCAATTATTTCGGGAAAAAAAAAATCATAAATTATTTAGAGAATAAAAATATAGAAACAACATTCATTATCTACTAACAATAATCTCTTGGTTCCTCCTCGACTACATCCGCAGCTCTTGGCTCGCGCGCAACCCCGCCCCGTCTTCAACTCTTCTAGCATCTTCTTCCTGCACTTGGACAAAAAAAAAAAAAAATGGACGGGGGAGAATCATTTGGTAACTACCACTAAGTATTAATAGCAAATTATCAATTTCAATTACATTGCAAGCTGCCTTATTCAAACTAAAATTCTATAGAAAACAGAAGAAACAATCATAGACGTAGACATTAATAAAAATATGTATACGCAACTCACCAAAAGCGCCTATGCCGATCAAAGTCAAAGGCTGAAAACCATCAATTCCTATCTCATATCCAATGTTTGTCCGTCCTCTCCAAACTCCTCATTTGATACATATATTCCTGCACCCCTTCCCTGCAAAGCTCATCTCCATAACTGCAATCCAAAACCAATTAGAGTTCCTCAGTTTGGTCATAGAAACTCATAATTAATTGGAGTTAAAACTGAAGCAACAGTATCTTTGGAAGCAAATAGATCATGTAACCCTATTTCAAGCAAAACATAATGTGTTACTTCAAAATAGGATTTTTCTTCATAATTTTCCAATTTGACAAATCAACTAAAACATCATACTCCATCCGTTCTAAAATAGATTAAAGCAATAAGCAGTTTTTCATGTAATTATTTCTCTTCGATAATTCACTTCGATTTGTGAACATAACCTTTTAAGTGTGCAATATACCAAAAAACAAAAAAAAAACTATAGCGATAATGGCTTCTTTAGAGCAGACTATGTAATCAGTTGCAATAAAAGCCATAATAGTGAAAGCTAAACCATACATATCGCAATGTTGAAAGCCCCAATGTTGAAAGCATGGCCTGCAAGTTTCCTACCTTGGCACTAAACCATCTCCTCATTTAAGCATCCATGCCTTATGCTAATCTCTAGAAAGAACTATACACATTAAGAGACGATACCAAAACCACAAAATTAGTTTTAAGAATTCTAATAACACAAAGATCGTTACTTTTTTTTTTTTGCTCAAACAAATTCAGAAATTAGTTAAGTTAACAAGCAAATAAGTAAAGAAAAAGCTTTTTATACAGATCCAGATTAATAGAAATTGTCTATTCTTATGAAATTGACAAATCTACATATTTAAGTCATACTTTTCAGATAGTACCACCCCCATCTTGGGCCGCTAAGGGTGCCACCAACACCACCCTCTCCTCTCTAACATTTGTAGACTTGATCCAATTTCTTGTAAAATACTACTGCCTCCGTCCCAAAATGAAATGTACAAAAATAATTCAAATTTTCTGACCAAGAGTAAATTTGAAATTTTTTAGACATTCGTTTTAGGACGGAGATAGTACCAATTAATTAAAAGAATAAATAAACATGTAGTATATCAAAGTTGCATTTTCATAAGCATAGCAAGAGGTTGACCAATCCCTCAAGCAGCACCTAAATCGCAACCTCATTTTGCTCTGGAATTATCTCGCCTTTGAAATTATCTCGCTCTAGGATGGAACTTTCTCCATCTTGTAATACACAAAGAGTTAATCAAAAATCCATCCAAATTTCAAACTCCAAATTCAACTAAATGAGGAAAACTAATCCAGTAACAAAATTTCCAACAATCACAACAGAAATGGCTAAAACACAACTAAATGAGGAAAATTAATCCAGTAACAAATTTCCAACAATCACAACAGAGAGCAAAACAAATCAGGCTGAAATTTTTAAAAGAAACACATGAGACTCTTTCTAAATAAAAGTTCATAAATACATACAAAGCAAAGTAAAGAGAAGGAATTGAAGAAAATAGTTATAAGGCTTGTTAACAACTGGAAGATGTACATTTATACGGGAGTATAAAAATAACAAAATTTAAAAGAATCACCTTCTCAAAACGATTGTCCCTGAACACCATTCCACTGCATTTACCACGCTGCATATACACCAAAAAAATTGTTCAACCCAAATATTAAACTACTTAAATTGAAGCAATCAGATAACAAATTGAAAAGAAATGAAATAAAGAGAGAGTTACCTTTAACACTGGGGAACGCATTTAGGGCTTTGGTTAGGCTCCGACCAATAGATGAATTACCGGCGAATTGCCGGCGAGAGAAGGACAGTAGGCCCTTGGGATGAGGCCAGAGGGGATGTAAAGTTCGAGAGGGTGAGAGGAGAGCAGAGCAGAGGTGTAGAATCTAGTTGATTTAGAGGGGATACCGGGCCAACGCGTAGACTGCCTCTCGCGCCGGCTTCGTTTCTCTCATCGTCGTCGGTGTGGGTTGGAGAAGTACTTACTGAATAGCGCAATTGAGAGGGCGGCGACTATCCGGTGACTGGAGAAAAGAAATCGATGGAACTAAGAAGGGAGGAAGGGAAAAAATTGGAAACCGTTATGTGTTAGCCGTAGGATCAAAGTAGGAGGGGAATAATCTAAGGTTCCGAAATAAAGCAATTTTTACTTAATTATTCGTCGGATCGCAGCAGTTATGGATTAATCTCAGCCATCCTTTGTCTAAAGTCAATTGGAAGTTATTTTTGACTTGTATTATAATATAGAGATAGATACATAAAACTACTTCTATTTCATTTTATTTATTTATTTTGTACAAAAAAAGGAGTAAAACTTTGTTTAGTGCCACTTGTGATATTAATTGAAAACAAAAGTAGAAAGCCTCTGGCAGGGCCGGTGATTAGCCTGTGCAAGAAGTTCTCTTGCACAGGGCCTCAAAATTTAGGGGGCCTCCAAAGTGGGTGGCTGATAGTGTACTACTAATTCCATTTTAAATTGATGTTCTATTTTTTAAAATATTAATACAAAATAACTTTGAGTAATACAATTTGTTATTGATATACCATTATGAACTCTCACAAATAAATATTATATTTTTATTAGGATACTTAAATTAAATTAAAATTATTACTCAAATTTCTTTCATATTAATATAACAAATGTGAAAACATTATTTTGAGACGGATGGAGTATGTAAAGTGTTGCTTTAGTCACTTCTTAAATCAGAGATGAAATCATGTGAATGTTTCGAAGCTCGAACAATCAAACGCGGGTAAAGCTCCAACGACCTCATGGCTTTCTTTTACCGTCAACATCCCGCCAGGTTTAAATTTTATATAAAAACTATTTATAAATATTTTGTGTAAATTTTTATATATTAAGGGCCCAATAGTCACATATAGCACATGGCCTCTATAAATATTGAGACGGGCCTGGCCTCTGGAGAAGATGCAAATATTGCATTGTTGACCCGCATCAAAAATATTCAAAAACAACACTATTAAGAATATATTTAGCCATTCGATTCGTACTATTACTACTACGACTACGATTTGTTATTGATAGTAATGTTAATAGTTTATGAATCAAAAAATTAATTTATATTAATATAATTTAATTAATTTAGCATTATTACTCAAATTTCATTCGTAACAACAATAAAAAAATAACATTATTTTGAAAGAGTGGGAGTTTCTGATTGAGGTTTATGACAACATCTAATATTCCCTCTGGTCCAAAATAATTGTCTTTTTTTTTGCATTTGCACAATTCTTAAAAAATGCAATTATTATCATGATTTAATCACAAAAGTTTCAACTATACCCCTATTAAGTGTGCAACTTTCTTACATTAATGTCTCACACACTAAGACAATTAATAAAAGAGAACAAATTTCAATGCAAGGGTAAAAGGGACAATTAGCTCAAACGTGACAATTATTTTGGACCAAAATTTTGGTCCAAAAGTGACAGTTATTTTGGACCGGATGGAGTATGAAACAAGGGCCCATTATTAAAATATTAAACTCTAAAACAAATATTTAATTAAATTTTAATTATGTTGTCACGTTACACATAATCCTTTGTATTTCCAATTAAGGACGGTGGGTCGGCTCCAATCATTATAGCCTAAACTCATTCATCAATGGCCCCACAGTCGGTGGGTCATTTTCATGATTTTCATCACAGCCTAGACTTTGTACATTTTAAATAATTAGGTCCAAAACAAAAACAAATCTAACATATTTTTTTCAACTTAGTAGTTAGACTACTATATAAACCATGTCATTTGAGAGCTTTAAGAACCAACAAATTTAGCAAATTGAGTCTCTCTCTCTCTCTCAATTTTTTAGTCTTTTCGAGCACGATAAAATGGTTAAGTTGGCTTTCGGTAGCAAAGATGACTCTTTTAGCTCGGCATCACTTAAAGCTTACCTAGCTGAGTTTATTGCCACTCTTCTTTTTGTATTTGCTGGTGTCGGTTCAGCTATCGCTTTCAGTAAGTCACGTAATGACTTATAGCAAAGTACATAAAACATTCGTAATATCATGTTACATTCGTACTTATACATGTATTAGACTGTATACCCGTCTTTCTTGGAAAAAGAAAATAAGAATGTAGTTTTGTTTATCATTATCAAGTTTTGCCTATGTGATTGACTCATAAAATATGATCTGGTGTTTTGTAGACAAGCTTACATCAGGTGCAGCTTTAGACCCTGCTGGTCTAGTAGCTGTGGCATTAGCTCATGCATTTGCTCTATTTGTGGGAGTTTCTATTGCAGCCAACACCTCAGGCGGCCATTTGAATCCGGCCGTCACCTTCGGGTTGGCTGTCGGAGGCCACATCACTATCCTAACCGGGCTCTTCTATTGGATTGCCCAACTGCTTGGCGCCGCTGTTGCTTCTCTGCTCCTCATATTTGTCACTGGTGGCTTGGTATGCTTTCATTTTTTCTAATACTCCCTCTGTCCCGAAAAGATTGTCCCATTTTGACTTTTTATATAGTTAACAAAACTTATCACTTTGGGCTTTACAGGCTGTTCCAACCCATGGAGTTGCTGCAGGGGTAAGCCCACTCGCCGGCGTGGTCTTCGAAATAATTATAACCTTCGCCCTCGTTTACACGGTCTACGCTACAGCCGCGGACCCCAAGAAGGGATCGCTCGGAACGATTGCTCCCATCGCAATCGGGTTCATTGTCGGAGCAAACATTTTGGCTGCTGGCCCATTTAGCGGCGGATCGATGAACCCGGCCCGATCATTTGGGCCAGCAGTGGCTACTTTTAATTTCTCAGGACTATGGGTTTACTTTGTTGGTCCACTTATTGGTGGAGGATTAGCTGGGCTTGTTTATGGTGACATATTTATTGGATCATATGCCCCTCTACCAGAAGCTGAAGACTATGCTTAAAGATTTACACTTTGTTGATGCATTTGTGTTGTTGAATAAAAACTTGTATATTTTTGCTTTTGGGTTTGGGTTTGTAATGTTATCACTTCTCATGTTGTTTTGAGTTGTTTAAATGCGATGAGACTCAAAACTTGTGACACAACTGAAACTTATAGTCTTAATCTGTAATTTTTTCACATGAGATTTATTAAGAAGCTCTGTTTGTCAGTTTAGACGTCACGTTCACAGTGACATCTTTCTTTATATAAGCGGCTAATGAATTTAATAATAACATACAATACAAAAGACCTATTATAACTATGCCCCCCCCCCCCCCCCCCCCCCCCCAACCCAAACCACATTGAACATAATTTATAGTATTTTTTTATTTTTTGTGAAACAAAGTTGAACATACTATATAGTTACTCAATGATTATTGTATTTGAGCACATTGTATGTGATCTAATGCAGTATAAAATGGGCTTTAAGTTGATCAAGTAAGAAACGCATAATTAGACTGACTTGGGCTTTACATGCAATCCACCACATATTATTAGGCTTATGGGCTACATTTCCATTTCCACTCCCTATATTCGAAATTTAAAAGCCGAACATTTTAATTATAGTATATTTTTGCATGGTAATAATTGCAAAATAAATCTTGTACATGTTTATTCATTGCGATTCAACTTTGTAAAAATTATAGTTGTGTAAAAAACTTTAAAAAAGAAATTTCATTGAAATTTAAATCTTCCTCTAATGTATCATTAGAAAATACAGTGTAAAAGTGCAATTATATTCCCTAAAATTTATCCAATTTGTTGTGTGCCTCCAAAATATTAAATTTTTATTTTGAATAATTATAGTATAAATTATTAAAAAATAAAATATTAAAAAATTGACACAACCCATTCACAAATTTCTAAAAAAAACATTTGAGTTAAAAACATTAAAAATGTTAAAGTTACTCTAAAAGTCTTTTCATTTTCCATTTGAACGCAAGAGTACCTTTATTAATTGCCACGGCAAAACATAAAGATTTAAGCAATCCCTAAACGCCATATGCGCAACCCGAGTAGTAGGACTCGCATATACTCGGGATGCCTGAGAACAATATCGGTAGGGATTGCAACGAGTCAAGGTCGTGCAGGATTCTCAAAAACCGATCTTTATCTTAATTATAAAGGCTGTGAAACGCTAACTCGACTCGACCTGAGTTGTATCGAAATCTAGTTTTCTCATCTCATATTTGTTTGGGCTCAGTCTATGTTTAAGCTCAAATTTGATTGAGTTATACAAATCAGTCCAGAACTCACCCACAAACAACTATAAAAATAAATTTAACAACATTTATAATATGATTAACTAACAAAATATGTTGATTTTGTACATGGGTGTGCGTATCATGTCGGATCAACGTCATTTGTCTCAAAGATAACAATAAAATAGTTGCTGATCGTCGCGGACTAAAGCGATGGTAAGTTAACCGCCTAATCAACGGACAGGAAAATCTTAAAACTAAAAGGATCGACTTTGATACTTTCTTAGGTGAACCAGGGATCAATTTTGTAAATAAACCGAAATATAGTGACCGGTCTTCCCACTTCCATTTAACGACGTCGTTCCTCCAGTCATTACCTCTCAGCTCTACGTTCAATCCCTAATCCAACCGCCCCACACTCTGTTCTCCTGATCGGAAAGAGCCCCTTCCCCTCCGCCGCCTACTTCCGGCGCCACCGCTTCCTACTTCCGGCGCCACCGTTGCAGCCATCAGGTACTCCGACTATTCTATTTGGCCCCTTTCTTTTTGAACATCAATACATCTAATTTATGCATGTTGGGACCAAAAGACCCACTCACACACACACACACACACACACACACTGATTGTTGTAAGGAAGCAAAGAAAACAACCCCAACTATCCTTCTTAATCAATTATAGGGTTTAATGTTTCTAAAAAAAAGAAAAATTAATTATAGGGTTTAAGGTCTACACATTGTCCTAACCATAAAATTCACATCCATTCGGAATCAGAAGTCTCTAAGCCCTCTGGAATTAAAATTTAAAATTGCAAGTATGCTGAATTTGATGTGCTTTTGTGCTGTTGCATTTTACTATAATTGGCAACGGATTGCGATTATATGGGTTTGAGACCAGTTAACTGGTGAGTGCGTCGAAAGGCTGGACTATTGTGCAAATTGTGTTGTGATTTATTGCTGGGATGTTTTCTATGTGTAATATTCATCTTTTTGGGTGGTTTATGTATTGTGGTCTGTGCAATTCAATCTTGCTATTGCACTCAACAATTTGCTGCAGTAGTATTGATTGTGCCAGCCATGTGATTGATATATACCATTAATTTACTCATTTGGATTTTTCATTGTTTTTTGTGAGTGTTAGACTCCATTATGTTCTCTATTTGGTTTGACAATTTGTTGACATCTTGCACAGTGAACTTAGCTTTATGAGTCCTTGATATTAGTCTGGTAGTGGAGATCATAATTCTCATGCCGTTGATCAAATAATAATAATAATAATAAAAAGCTTGCGTCTTCTTTAGAATAAAAGGTTGCCATTTTGTGAAGAGGAAATTTGAAATGATGATTTTATTTCTAATTCTTCTTTAATCAAGTCCATTACTTATCTATTTTATGTTATGGGGTGTAAGACCCAAAGCACATGGGTCAAGGTAGAGATGGTGAAACTGTTAGTAAAAAATAAAAACAGAATGGTGAAATATTGTTCAGAACTGCTATTGCATACAAATTAGTATTAGTATTATTTTTATAGTGTATAATTATATATAAACAGATATATCGAGACGAAATAAATTTAAATTTTGGATTAAATGTAAAATGTTGTTGTACTACTTAATCTTTATTATATAATGTAGCAATAAGGTGTTTGAGGTCATTGTAAGATGATACTATTTATTAGTTATTATTTATAAATAATAAAGGGTGATTGATGAGTTCATATTGGACAGAAGGAGTAATTTAACATATTATGTTTCATTAAAATAAAATGGGATGAAATGGAATTAGGCTAAATGTGCGTAGGTAAGAATGGAAGTATAAACATGACACTAATCACAAATTGGTGAGAACACGTTTCCACTCTTAGAGAAGACCCTCACCCTCATTTCCCCATTCAATTTTGCTGCTTATTAGTTTGGGGAGGAAATAAAATTGATTCCTTTTAAGTCTTTGCAAGACGAGAGAGAAGGAAAGGAGATAGAAGCTAGACGAAGTAAAGAGCAAGAAGGAAACTGGAAAATTGTAAGTTCTTCTCCCTTTGATGCGTATTTATGTGTCCGTCCATGGTTTTTTTAGTGTGGTTGATAGAGATAAATTGAGGATTTAATCCTACGCAATTGAGATGTTTTGCTTATGAATTAAGATCATAATTAATCAAATTTCTAGGGTTGACGAGAAATTTGATAAAATAAAGCATCTTTCTACTTCTACAAGGGAATTGGAACTAGGGCTGTTATGGCTACCATCTTATGGAAGTATGTATGTGTATGTGCATTATAGACTAACACATCTTCATGGAAAGTCAAGAAATTCAAAATAAGCTTAGATTTTGAGGCTGAAATTGGTGAAATTTTAACAGAGAATTGGTTGATGGATATGAGCTGCATTTCTACTTGAAGAAGATAACAAGATTTTATCTTTGTTAAAAATCAGCCCCTATGGCTTATTTTAATTTCAAAACAGGCCCTGGTGTTTCTGAAAATTAAGGGAACTTGAAACCGTTGTATTTTCTTCACTTTAGCTCGAAATGAAACGATTCTCGAGTCTAGTCTGACAGTTTTTTTTTAATTTATTTTTCCCGTGATCTATCTAAAGGAGGTGCTTGCAGAACATGATCATGTACATATAGTATAGAATTTTCTTTTCTTGTTTGAGGGACTGACTTCTATTACTTGGTTTTGGAAATTGACCGACTCAGATTACTTAGAACTAACTATTCTTGACTAGGAGTTTGCTGATTCTTGAGAGTATGTATACTATTTTTCTAACGGCAATCTAATGGATTAAATTTCATTAACCAGTTTCCTAAGTTCTTGAAGCTCTGCTTTATATGTATTAGGGTTGGAGAAAGTTAATCAAGGATTAGTGGTTTATAGGTTGTCATGCTTTATTATGTTGATTTTGTCTGGAAGAAATCCATTTGATTGAGGTTTTACCTCATTGTGCTAGATAGAAAGTAGTGAAACAATTATGAATTCCAGATAGTTGGTTGATATTATCGCATAAGATAAGAAAATCTTATTACTTATCCAATTTTATATGTGTGTTTTAAAAGTATGCATATGTTAGAATACATGTATATGGTATAGTTAAATGTTTTGGGTTATGAGCACGAAGCGTGTCTGGGGTATGCACATGAGCAATTTACGAAACTTTAGATACTCAAGCAAGTGTATTAGCTGCACATGGTTATATCATATAATCCTTACATTAGTGGGAGTGATGGCTGTATTTCTCAATCAGGGATGTGAACCCAGTGATGATTATATATGTATGAACATGAGTATGTACACGAACCCGATTTGGGGTTCACTATATGTCTATATTGATATGAATATGAGTACGTATGCGAATCCGAAGTGGGATTCACCATATGTATCTGAATATGAATACCGAACAAGACTCCGATGTGGGATTCATTATATTCTATATTATGATGGTTGTATTCCCCAGTTATGGTTGTGAGCGTAGTGAGTACTATATATTGATGGATGTTTCCTCCCGTGGTGGGTCTGAGCCCACATGAGCCCCATATTACACACATATATTATTATAGATGTGGTTTGTATACAGGAAAAGGAAATTGGGAATATGTTCGTTGACACATTGACAGATATTTAGAAATGATGAAAGTGAAAATGGGCTACGAAGGTGGTAAAATTTATCCTATATGTGTCTGCATATTGTGTTGTTCTTATAAGATTTAATTACATTTCATTATTTTGAACTATAGTTGATTTTATTTATATTAAATGCTTCCACATTTATATTGTGTGGGGTTTTGCTTACTGAGTTTTACGCACTCTTTTGTGTTCAATATTGAACCAAGTTTGTCCTGCTGTAGCAGATAAGAAGTCGTGGTAGGATAGAAGGGGCACAAGTGGGTAGTAGTCTTGAGGTCTATGACCCCATTTTGTTAGTAGAATAGATTGTACATGTAGAAGTTCGTATAAGGCCATATGTAGAGCTTGATTAATCTTGTAGTTAAGTCTTTAGAGGTGCATATGTAGTAACACAAGAGTTACTTAAACTCTTGATTCTGGTTGTTGTGTTTGTTTTGGTTAATGTTATTCAAGAGTTATGGATACTTTTGAATTATGATTGGTGTTGTTATGTTGGTTAAATGGATTTCTTTTTATGCACATGTATTGATGTTGTTGATGTCGTGTAGACATCATTCACGCACACAAGTAAAATAAGAGCTTATTTTTGTGGGTGTGGCATGGGGGAATGAATTTACTTTTATTTTATTTTTTTCCTTTTTGAATGTGCCTTACATGTGTCCTCAACTTTTTGCATTATTCGTCTTTCCAGTTGAACCCTTCTGTGCAAATATGTCGAAGAGAAAGCAAGCAGCGAAAGGAGAAACATCAACTGGCTTTACGGATCTGAATGGCCAAAAGATGGATTTGAAGTCAATATTGAAAGATGTTGAAAATATAGGTGATGATTTCTCTTTGGAATTTACATTCTTTCTTAAATTTGTTGTTAATATGTTGTGAAACGCATGGTTAAGTAGCTAACTATGTTTATTGTTTTTTCATTTTTACTTCAAGTTATTATAATTATTTGCAGTCTTTTTCCCTCCATAGGCAACCTTTCTGGCTCCCCTTTTCCATCATCCAGAAGGATAGTTTCATTCTTATCTTAGCAAACTTCAAGTTAGACTCAAATGTCTCACTTTATTATGGTGAAGTATGAAGCTAGTTACCTGCTGATAATAAGCAACTATTATCTTGGTAATTCTCATGTTTCAGATGTTTTTCTTGGTTCCTGGTCTCCTAATGTATAAGTGATGAATCTGTCATGGAGAACTATCGTCTAAATCTCAGTGTAGGAATTACTTCCACTGAGTTACCATGGGAACATGAGTTAACACATTGCTTTGGAAGCTTATCTCGATCATCAGGCGTAATGCCTCGTGCCTTCTTTAGCTTTCGTTTCTTCCTTGAGATGTCTTTCCTCCTTTACTTGTGTTGCAGCTAGTTCTTTCGCCTTTCGCTCTTGCTTCCACTTTGCCTGTTGTGTGAAAATAGTTGCGTACAAAATTCGTGTTAGGATCTACCTTTTAACAAAATTCTTTTGTGCTGAATTGGCATGGCATGGAACACCAAATTTATAAAAAAGGAGAGACTTAGGAACCCAGTGATTACTAACTACTCCTTCCGTCCCAGCTCAATTTGGACACTTGCTAGGCACATGAATTAATGACTGAATATATACTAAGGTGCTCGGACTCTTTGGTTTAGCCCTCCGGACTCGTGTCGACAAGACTAAAATACGAGTGTCCAACTCGGGTACGGCAAGGTAACCAAAGAGTCCGGCATCACAGAATATATATTTCAAAAGTATTGCGAGTGTAAAAGAGTTTGTGAGTATGATGGTGGAATACAATTTTCATGTGGGACCCACAATTTAAAAGTGTGAGTATGACAAGAGACGTAAGATAAATTTAATACTCCCTCCGTTAAGAGCAAATTTGGACATTCATTTTGGAACAAATGTAGCAATAATAATAAAAGTTCTTCATTTTAGGAAGTGAGTCTTATCAATGACACCCCCAAGGGAAAATGTGCACATTGACCTGGGAGGGATGGAGTATATATTTCACGAAAATAAACTAATATATAGGCATTTGTAGGAACTAAGCTACCCAATTTTTAGAAAATATCATCCTACCTGGCTATGGCCAAATTCTAAGCTCCAAGCCTAATAGCTATGACCCATTTAAAATACAAGACATGTTAATCTTTCAAACTTGACTGTGAAGCAGTCACCACTAGTGTGCAACTCAACAACTTCCTGGAGAGGAATTAGTAACCCGCTAAATAGCATTTGATATATAACAACTTCAAGAATATAATTGTTTTGCTAAACTTCCAGATTTCCTGTTCCAACACTCTACGGTAAGGCGGCATAACAAATATTTAATAAGGACTTTTTTAGAATTTATACTAATAAAAAATGACGATGTTCTAGGACCAAATATTACTTTTAAACCACAACAACAAGGCAGATCTCAGCCCGACTAGTCGGCTATTTTTTGACTGAACGGATTTCTACGCGGAATTGAAGTTAGTCGCGGCGTTTTAAGGCGGGGTCTAAGCGGCCTAGGCGAGCGACTTTTAGAACATAGGCAATATCAAACATTGTGTGCCCACAGAAATTTCCAATTCACATGCATTGCAACTTCCAAAATTTGGTAATGAGGAAGGGAATTTTCAATGATAGATTAGATGCTCGCCAAGGATAATAAGTCAAGGTAAGAATATAATGAATTTTCGAAGCCAATCTTTTTCAAGGATGGAAGAACCTCTGAATGCATACAAATTTGGCAGATTGGGAAAGAAATAGATATGGCTACCTCAGCATCCTTCTTTGACACTCCACCTCAAACCATCTGCTGCTGTAAATCTGAGATCTTCTGATTCGAATTTCCTCCTGTCCTGCATCTTGGTTTTCTGCTTATCCCATGCTAAAAGCCTCTTCAGGCACTTCTTCTCCCTCTTCGTGACTTTCAAAACCCCAACCGTCATGAAACCTACACAAAGTAGGTGTCACCCCAACCTGATTACTACTACCATTATCAACGCTTTCCTCATTATTACTAACAGGATTACCACTCCCGTGATTACTACAAGGCTAAGGATCGACAGGAATATCCATCATAACTGACATTAAGGTCACTCACAAGAAACCACATAGCATCGCCTCTACTCAACTGCGGCTCAATGGAAGTTAGACACATGACCTCACGTGACTATCTTTCATTAAAATTTTGACCAAAAGTGGACGGAGAGTGATCGCATTTTAGAAAGTGCACCAAGTTTTAATGACCAAAGTCGAAAAAGAAAATGCATGGTGATGACATTTGAAATCACCCTATAGTTCAGTGACTAAAATATGTATTGGCCTTTTTTTTTTCAAATCTAAAGCAAACAGCTCTTTTTGAACTTATTGGACTTCACGAGTCATGACTTGGTGCATCAATTTAGTCTTTTGAGTCCACTAATCTTTATTCAGCAGCCTCTCATTAAAGTTCCTTTCTGAATTACAATCTGTGCACTCTAGTAATTGTGTTGTTAAGCTTTAGGTTTATATCATTTAATTATCTCCTTGGCATAATTAATCATCTTTTTTTTTTTTTCCTGGTATTTTTCCATTTCAGGTTCCCCTTATATGACATGGAAAGAAAGGAAGGAGGTTGAAAACAAGAAAGTTGTTTCTCTTGGTGGGAAAGTGAGTTTTCCCCCTTATTTTGCAAAACTGTACGATCTCGTGCATTTTCAATTATCAGAGTATGACATCCTTTTCTTGTGCACAGCTACCCAAGAAGCAAAGATTGCCACTTAGTGTAGCACGGGTAGTAATGAAGAAGCAGAAAGAAAGGGATCAGAAAATGTTACAAGAGGTTGTTTTTATGTTCTTTTGTGTACCTCTTTCGCCATTGTGTTGTTTTAGCTTACTCCTTCCATCCCAGAAAGATAGTCCCATTTGGTTTTTGATGGTCAACATAAGTGAACTTTGGCCAAACACTAACGTCAACTTTATCATCTCGGTGAAATTCTAGAAATTGTTATTTGATAAATCACTTACTGAATTATCAGTAACAATTTTTAGAATTCAACTAGGCTAATTAGATTGACATTAATGTTTGGTCAAATTCACTTGTGTTGACCATCAAAAACCAAATGAGACTATCTTTCTAGGACGGAAGAGGGGGGGGGGGGGTATTAATTAGCTAGAGGTGCTAACTAGTTTTTACTTTTAGAATATGATACTAGGAAGATTTGGAATGAAGCAAGAAAGTAGTACTAAAAAAGTAGCAGGGAAGCGAAAGCCCGAGGACAGAGTACTGAAGTCAACCGTCGGTCATTTCAGGGACGGAGTGCTCGATGTTAAGGAGTTACTGAAACCTGCTTCTTCATCTAGAAGCAACAGTAGCAGTACAAAGGGCAGTTTCATCGGCTTTGGTGATGACAGTTTCAGCGGGCCCGGCGGTGGGGGTAAAGGTAAAGGAAAGAAGAAAAAGGGTGGTAAAAAGAAGCATAATAAGAAGGGTGGTGGTCGAAAGCGTCATTAAAACATCCGAGCTGGCTAATTTCTTGAGTTGAGAAGCTAAAAGGGTATCTGCTCCCCAGAAGTTCCATATTAGTAGGGCATACATTTCTGGTAAAACTTTGGATAATCTAATGATTATTTAGCAGTTTGAATCTAGGGTTCATGGGGCTACAGAGTTACAGAGTTGAGAGTATTGTATTTGTAAGGCTTATTTAATCTTATGAAGATTGATTGTCATCTGGTTAAGCTTTTGGTCAGTATGATTATTCTTGTCCATTGCAAGTAAAGCTTTAGGTGTTTTGTGTTCTAAATTTATGATCCAATTGATTTTTCATTTTATCTAAATTTTAATTAGTAACCAACACTTAGTTTTTTTTTTTTTTTAAAAAAAGTTCCATTTCCTTGTGGCAAAGTTGGAGCTGAGATTATCTGCACCATTATTGTGTATTATGTTGCATATCACAGGTGGTCTAACGGATATGTATCTCATGATAATGTTAGCCGTAATAACTCATGACCATTAGATAACACGTATTACACAAAGTGCCAGGGTAAAAAAACGTGTTTTGGACATGCCAGTGCCAATGTACAAAGTGTCAATGCATGAATATGAAGTGTCAGTGTTAGCACAAAAAAATGCTAGTGTAAAGAGTGCAACAAAGTGCTAGTGTAAAGAGTGCCGGTGTCTATGTAAAATAGTGCCAATGTAAAAAATTGCAAGTTTTGGAGTAAAAAATGTCAATGTTAGTGTAGAAATGTGCTAACGCCGGTGCATGTATTATAAGGTGCTATTGTAAGATGTACCAGCGTTAGTGAAGTCAGTGTATGTGTTTATATGCTAGCAGCGAAAAAAATGGTTTTCCGACCTACTCAAAAAGAAAAAGAAAAGGTATACTCCCTTCGTCCTTCTCGAATTAAGATTCTTGGTCAATCTAATTATACTTTGACCACTAATTTGAAGAAAAATAATTAAATCTAAAAATATTTATTGAATTTATTAGTAACCGTGATACAATAACAATTTTTTAAATTTTTATTAGCATCATTATTTTTCTTCAAATTATTGGTCAAAGTATCCGATTGACCAATAATCCTAATTGGAGTATGATTGGTCAAAGTATCCGATTGACCAATAATCCTAATTCGGGTGAGACTGAGGGAGTAGTATTTATTTTATTAGCCCCGAGAGAGTAGGAAATTTCACTAAACCCTCGTTCGTTCAAATAAAGATTTCTCCCCCACAAACCATCTTCTCTTTCACTCACATACACAAAATGAAATCCAGGTCTACGAACAGAATTGCAGTGTTTGCCTATGGTACCCGCCGGAATCATCTCCACCAACAGCGTCTCAACTTCACTTCGTTTCTCCGCAAAATTCAATCTACTCAACCTCGAGCTTCCGTCAATGGCGGCGGCGGCAGCAGTAGTAGCAGTTCTCAAGGTATATCTCTAACTTGATTCCTCTTTCAAAATTTTGTTCCAGTGTGAAGTATCAGAAACTTAAAATACACTGTAATTTGAAACATCCAATGACTTTAATCGATCATGTATTGCAGAAATTCTGTTTAAGCTCACTTGATGGACTGACATTTTGAATTTTGTTTTTCTATATAATTTGGCCGTATCAGTTTATGTGTTTTATAATTACAAACCTGCCGACTTTGTTTAGGATTTTCGCTCGAAGAATCTCTATTTTGAAAGATCAAGTATGGCCTAGTCGCAGTGAGTTACGATAATATTGTTCCAATCAAGTGAATTACTAGTTTTGTCTCCTTCATTTCCTAAATAATTAGCTAGAACTCTTAAGAATGTAGCTTTAGTTGCTCGCATCTTCTTGAGATTACACTAGAATTATACTCCCCGGTCTCATTTATATTCATCTTTTTTTTTTCTTTTTGCAATGCACATTTAGCATTTGAATTTCCGGTTATATCCTTAACTAAGTCACTTTTCTTCAAGATAAACCAATTGCAAATTTTACTTCTTACAAGTGGTTACAAAGGGTTTAAACGAGAATCTAAATAATATTGGGCTGTCAAGGCATTTATGGACATGACTGAATAGAGGTTTAGTAGAAATTTTTGCTATACTGTCTAAGAGGATTCATTGACGTTACTTTATTCTTTCCATACTTGAAAATTAAATGCTCATTTACTATCATCATTGTTTGGAATGTTAGGGAAGATTGTCTTTTTGTGGGTCACCTTCAAATACTCCTGAAACTTCAAGCTCAATCCATTATTTTGGCCTTGTAGAAAAAAAAAAAAAAAGACAATTAAATACTACCTTGGTTAATTTTGCGAATAAAAGTATAGTACGCATCATACATTTATCGTTTAGGCAATATGGAGGTAAACATGATAATCAGGACTAGTACGCGGGTCAGAAAAGTGGTTTACTCAATGCAATGCTAAAATTTCAAGTTTAGGGCTTACCATAAAGAGCTTCTACATTTCATTTTTTTTTTTTTTTAAATTTGTTCAGTAGAGAGTTGTGTTGTGGTATATTGTGCAGCTTAATATTGGCTCTCTTTGCAGGTAATCCTTATCTGGTGCCTGGCGCAACTGTGGCAACTATATTTATGCTTGGCGCTCTCCATGCCCGCCGGCTTTATAATGACAAGAAGGTATATACATTAATGTTGCATTTTGAACATGCAATATCTGTTTCCATTATCAGCAGCAAAATTTTCATTGAGCATGTCAATTATGTATGCCTCTCGTTAGGGATTAAGTTTAAAAGACAGGGTGCTAAAGTGGCAATAATATTATAATAATCTGCGAAATGAGCATGGATCTCCATGAGTGGTGTGTGATCCTTTAAAAGTTTTTGCAGTATAAGTAGTTAAGCAGAAAGACTTGGTTCTCACTGTTTTACCATCAATATTAATTTATCACACTATAATGGTCAAATTGCCTTGCAAACAAAATGTAGAAGCTCGGATGCCATGTAGACTGGCAGGAACATTTTTGAATTTCTTCACCATGTTATGTGGCATAAACATTGTTTCTGATGTGATTCTCTGTTTGCTCCATCTGCTTGTGATTACCATAAATTGAAATGGAAAATCTGGAACTTACAATTTGCATGCTTTTTCATGTTTCTCATTGCCAATATTTTCACTCCTTCATTGATTATAGTCCATGTTCTTTTGGCTGATATTGGCACACATACAGTTACTCAATTTTGTTTCACCAAGTAGCTGGTCGGTGACATGGACATTTATTCATGTAAATTATAGCCCTTTTTGCTGTTTTTCCGTGTTATTAGCATTGCTGGCCGACATATCTGGGAGCATTTGTAGCTATCATTTGATTATAAAGTCTGTCGCGTCACTTCTGATTTGAACTTTTATCTGCATGCTTATCTGGTGGGTATATTGGTGATTGTCAAATGGAAGTTATTCGAGCAGTCGGTACATTAGTTTATGTTTACTATCTTCTTGGTGCTGGTTTCCAGATTGAAGAGGCAAGAGAGAAAGGAATAGAGTTGGATCTCCAACCTGATGTAAAAGTAAATTCCTATCTTCAGCATTTCTGTTATTCAGCTCTGTAAATTTTGAAGCTATGAAATGATATCTTACTTGTTATTGACCATGTCAACTTTAGGCCACATTCCTGAGACTGCTACCTTTGCGGTCCATTTCAAGATTTTGGGGTGCCCTGACCAGTGTGGTGAGTTTTCATATTCTTTTAAGGACAATTATCTAATTTAGTGAAGGAATTTTGTTTGTGGGCCAAGATTTAACATTGTATTTTCTCTCCTATTATGGACCTTGTGAATGCTAAAAAGTCGTCATTCTTATTATATTTAAATAGATTTATGAAGCCTGATTCGTGACTACTAAAAAGTAACTGTTGCTATTTTTTCTTCTATTTAGACATAATTGTTAAACCTGCTTCTTGAAAATAGATGCGGCACTTTTAAAAAAGTTAAGGATATGGGTATGGTCTATACAGGATGTTTTCAACTATACATTTATCTGCATAATTGTGTTAGGAAGCTGATGCATTCATCTTTAGTGTATTCAGTTAGTATAGGAGATTGGGTACTTTTGGTATAGGCTGAACTTCTGGTAACTGTTTTTTAACAATCTGGTATGGGCAGTGGTGTAATTATGTTATGAAGCTGGTCCCATAGTCCTTTTGGATTTTACAAATACTCCCTCCCAATAAAAAGAAAGAAGTCACTCTTGAGATGTCGACATTTTTATATTGCAGTTTCGCTTCTCAGTATTTCCACTAGTTGTACTGTTGTTATATTATTTTGTATACGAAGTACTAGATATACATGTTTCCGAAAAGATATAAAAAGCGTGATAAAAAATGAAAATTTAGCTTATAATAAAGTAATGCGACTTTCTCATTGGAACTAACAAAAAAGAAAGCACGACTCCTTTTGTGGGACAAAGGGAGTACTTTGTTCTCTACTATAGAACTAGTTTCATTGTTTTTTTGTCATATTTTCATGTTTGTCTATTTATAAGTTTTCAGAATTATAGTGGCGATAGGATGTTGTTTGATAGGAGGTCTTCGCTAGTCGAGGTGCATTAATGCTTCATAATGAGCTCAGTTTTTCACACGTTCATTTTCATTATAATCAGTTTTTCACACGTTCATTTTCATTATCAAACCAAGAAGTATTACCATCCATATTGGATACAATTGGAATTCTGGGTTTTCTGTTTTGAGTATTTCAAGCTTCTTGTGGCCTGTTAATTTCAGTTAACATTTGCAAGTTCAATGCTCAATGTGGCCAAAATTTCCTGAGCAGATTGTCTAAAGAGGGATGTCTGATAGTGTTAAGTTACCTTGGATCCTATCTTTACTGCTCTACTTGATGGTTTGATGGATATCAACTTTGCATATAATGGGGAAAGGGCATAGTTTGAAATAATATTAATCCTTAATACTTGAATTCTCTTACTAATCATTTTATTTGGATAATCTGGACGGTTTGGACTGAGGGCTACTGATTACCAAGCCATAACTTTGGTTTTGGGAGAGTAACTTTCATCCCACTGAATTTACTTTGTTTGTCCAATTCCAAAAGCATGGCTTGGAATTGAGGTAGGAATATATTATTTGATCATTGACTGAATAGAATTTCATGATAAATTCACAGGTCGAAACCACTTTTTTTTCTTTTAGTTGTTGGAATCTTTCTATCACTGTGCCTTTTTTTTTTTTTTTTTTTTTTTTTTTTCCATGCTTAGTTAGAGTTGTAATCTACTATATTTGAAATATTATTTTTCATCATATCTTTAAACTCCTGGCTGTTACTAAATTCTGAAAGCATAAGACTTCGGAATGCATTCAGGAATTGCATCTATATTTGTATCGTGATGGCTATTCTTAAAACGTTACAGCATGTTGATGGTCTAGTCCTTGACCATTGATGATGTGTTCCTGTTGGTCTCCTGAAGCTGTTAGGAGATTTGTTGGTTCTTCTCTTAAACTGTCTTTAGCACAGTAATCCTGAAAGTAGTGGATTATTTGTTGTTTCTGTTCTCTTGTGGTTTGCATAGATATCAATGTAGAAATGTATGCTCTTACTGCTTGTGACCTTTTGGTTGTCATACTTGACTTTCTTTTTCAGGATCTTCCCATCTGGACGCGCCCATATGTTTATAGAGCTTGGGCTCGGGCGTTCCATTCAAGTATGCCATTTTTTCCATCATGGATAATTGTTCGTAATTTATGGTTTATATTTCCCAGTCTAATTTTACATAGGTTATTGTTATTTGTAAAAGCAATAACATGTTTGCAATTCAAGTGTGAAGGAATACCTTAATTACGTTGTTTGAATTACAGACTTAGAGGAAGCAGCCTTGCCTTTGGACCAATATAAATCTTTGAGGGATTTTTTCGTACGCACCCTGAAAGAAGGATCCAGGCCTATTGATTTTGACCCAAGTTGTCTGGTAACTGGTAACCAGCTGTTGTTTATCTTATTATATACTCCCTCCGTTCCGGAAGTCTCATTTGACTTTTATGGTCGACACGAATAAACTTTGACCACACAGTAATGTTAATCTAATTATCCCAATGAAAACGTAAAACATGTTATTGATAAATCACTTAATGATTTATCAATCACAATTTTTAGAATTTCATCAGAATGATTACTGCCATTTATATTTGGTCAAAGTTGACATTTGTTGACCATCTAAACTCATATGGGACTATCTTTCTGGGACAGACGGAGTATTATGTTTCTCTGGTTATATGCTTACAGTTAAAAAATTATGCAAATTATGCTTGCTTGTGATTATAGGTCAGTCCCGTAGACGGTACTGTTTTAAGATTTGGAGAGTTGAAAGAATCATGCGGTATGATTGAGCAAGTTAAAGGGTTCTCGTATTCTGTATCTGCTCTTATACATGGAACCTCATTCCTTCCCGTAAAAGTTTTGGATGATACTCAAGAAGAAAGTATTGGGCAAGAAAAGACTGCTGGAGGAGCCAGTAAAAAAACATGGTGGAGAATTTCATTTGCGTCTCCAAAAGTTAGTCGGCCATCAGTATCCTGGTAATCATAGGCTTTCATGCTAAGAGTATCTTTTCACCATGTTAAAAATATCCTTTCACCATGTCTGTTTGATGTATCTTGATTCTTGATAACTCCCTCCATCCCAAAATACTACTACTGATGTTAGATTTTTTTTTTCACACATATTAAGAAATATAATGAATACTCCCTCTGTCCCATACCAATGGGCACTTTTGGTCAAACCAACTTGAATTTTGACTAACATTTTATGCTAAAATATTAATCTCCATAAAAAAAAATTTTAAAAAATACTAAATTAGTAATAGAAACATTATCAATAACTATTTTAAAACTTTTATAGAGATAAATTATTTAGTATAAAATGTTAGTCAAAGTTCAAGTAAGTTTGACCAAAAGTGTCCATTGGTGTGGGACGGAGGGAGTACATGTTAAGTAGACTAAATTACCCTTAGAATAATTCAATTACCTAGGTAATTACATGCTTTTACTATGACTTTTTCATAGTATTAAATAAACGTAAACTTGGTAAATAAAGATAGGTAATAGTAAAAAGACAAGTATTTTGGGACAAATTTTAGCTCCTTAAAAAACAATTTTATTGGACGGAGGGAGTAGTATTTTTGTCTCTAGCTGACCATAATATGTCCATTTCAGAAATAAACAGTTTGGTATCACATACCTTGTGGTTGAGTATCTGACTCAATGTGATGTAGTTCAGATTACACGTGCAGACTTCATTAATTTTCTGATTGTTCTTATTTTTGGTTGAGATATCTATGGAATCCCATGTGTTGGTTGATAGTAGGCTCTTACGATGCACGACGATTATCATTGCTCTCTCTTCTTGCTTTAATAATTAATTGAAAGTGCACAAGTAGTGATATTAATTTGTTTAATTGCAGTCCAATGAAAGGCCTCTTTTACTGTGTTATTTACTTGAAGCCTGGAGACTATCATCGAATTCACTCCCCGGTTGATTGGAATGTTCTTGTTCGACGTCATTTTTCAGGTAATTTATTTCATTGCCTCTCTATTAAATCAAAATGGAGTGTTCCACTGTATATTATGAGTTGGGTGAACCTATACACATATTTGCGAAAAGCTTTGAGACATGGAGTTAATCGGTGCATACATGTGGCTGATGATTGATCTATATCTTGAAGTGTAAATTGTTTAGGTACTCCACAGGAACCCTTATATGTGCTATTTTTCATAAATAAGGAAAATATCATGGATACTATTGTTATGTCTCAGCCAACATATTTTGTGGTTTTCGTTATGGGTCATTGTGATCACTTTTTCTTTAATATTTGATCATTCTCAAGTTAGTGAACTCATGTGCTAACTTGATTTTTGTAGGTCGACTTTTTCCTTTAAATGAGCGTGCTACCAGAACAATAAGAAACCTCTATGTTGAGAATGAAAGGGTAATTCTGAACTCTCATTTCGATAGAATTTTGAAGTAACTGGATTAGTTTCCAGTCTACTTCCAACGTATTTATTCTTAATGATGCTAATATAGGCCAGTCATTTTGATGATGAAACTTAGAAACGCTTATCGTAACTTCCCATATGTTGCGCATCTTTGGGCATTACGCATTCCCTGGAATTGCTGTGACTGAATGTTTTGACATTCATAGGGAGTAGAGGCTTGGGTTTTTATTCATTTTATGTTTTTCTTTGAGCATTTGGCCATTTTGGCTTTCTTTAATCACCTTAAAGACTAGCATTAGATTGATTTATATTCTAAAAAATTATTTCGCATGGGTACTGAACATTAAATCAGCATATGCCTCATGACGAATAACCAATGCTAGAATGTACTCCCTCTGTCCCTAAATGAGTGTCCATTTTTAAGAAATCTTTGTCCCTAAATGAGTGTCTTTTTTGAACATAACTTTCTCCCTAAACGTTTTTTTTCGAATTTTTTTCACCGGTTTCTTTATACGTGCAAAACTAAGGTTTGGAAAGGAGATTACAAGATTATATATGAATCGTTGTTACCAAATTGTTCAAAAAGTTGAGATTTTCAGTGTCCCTTAAAATGAAATTTGGACACTCATTTAGGGACAGAGGGAGTAGTACCTTTTGCAAACATATGGTGCTTACCCATAATTTAAATCATCGTCTTTTGTTAATTTCTCCACATAAAATTATTGGAAAATACTACACGAACTCCGTTGTGCAGCTCCAGGACCATCTAATAGAGATAACGCATTAGATCGAGTAACTTGGTTGAAAAGCGAATAGTTATTAGCATGGCCCAAATTATGCTTCTTATAGAGTGTTGTCATTTTCATGTTTCTAGGTTGTGCTTGAAGGTAAATGGCAAGAAGGTTACATGGCATTGGCAGCAATTGGTGCAACAAACATTGGCTCTATTGAGGTTGTGCATCTTCCTTTAGGCCTTTTGTTTTACTACTTGCGCTCCAAAATGAATGTCCAAAATATTTTCAAATTTGCTCGATTAAAGAGTAAATTTGGAATTATTTGTTTTGGACATTCATTTTGTGACGGAGGGAGTATCATTTGATTTTTACATGTGTGCTTAAACACCATTGTCATGATTTACATACTTTGTCGTTGATTTACTTATCAAGATAATTGTGTGTCAGCTTTTCATTGAATCAGCATTGAAAACAAACCGACCGAGAAAGAACTTATTGCAGTCAGAACCCCCTGAAGAACGGGTATATGAACCTGAAGGCACCGGAGTGATGCTTAAGAAAGGAGATGAGGTAAGCATTATTTGGATAGTACTAATGTAATTGTCGAAAATTGAAAGCCTTGTATGTGAAAAGAGAACGCAACACATATCAATATAAAAACAAGGCGTATCACACTTTTGAGCCGCTGTACTTTAATGAAGCTTAGTTTTGATCACTCGTGTTTTTTTAGCACTTTTAACCATTCTACTTTATATGTGTATTCATTTATCCAAAAACAGAAAACGAATTTGAGTGCATACTTTTTGCACTTTTAACCATCGTACTCTAGCTTTTTTGGGGATAATGATTGTGCTAAGGAAAATGGTTAAAAGTGATAAAAGAAATACCTAAGTGGTTAAAACCGAAACTTCATCAAAGTATAGTGGGTCAAAAGTGTGAGAACCCTAAAAACGCGAAGCTTCTTGATAATTTTCGCTATATGTCTGGTTCTTGAACTCCGGGCACTAAGAAGTGCCATCACAAATAACAAATATATACTCTAGGCTTTATATTTATGCTCCCCGTCTCTCTCTTTCTCTCTCTCTCGCGCACACACACACACACTTGTGCACACACGCATACATGAACAGAGGATTGCCCAGAATCAAAACCGTACGAAAATTTTGTTTGTGGTAACGTATTTAGTGACTCTTGCTTAAGCCGCCTCTTCTTATTCAAGTTAATAAATAGCGTCGTATTTTTTCCATTACTTTCAGGTAGCGGCTTTTAACATGGGATCGACAGTGGTGCTCCTATTCCAAGCTCCGGTATCAAAAACACAAAACGAATCGTCAAAGTTTAAATTCTGCGTAGAAAAGGGCGATAGAATACGTATGGGAGAAGCTCTAGGGAGGTGGCATGATACCTAAAGAGCATGATTTTGATCTTACACAATACTTGTGTTTTATAGTCATCGAAAAATATCATTGCTTCCTAACACATGGGAAAAGCGAGTTTCTTACTATTAAAATTGTCACATTTGCTATTAATATTGACAATTGACAGATTACTATCTAGAAAAATATTACAGTTTTAAGTGATGTTTTAACAATTTCAATAGTAAAATTGAAGTTGAAAATTTTAACTTTTTTGACGTACTTAGTTTTTGGCAACTTCTTGTTAGTATGTTAAGTTTAATAACGAAAACTAACTTTTTTGGATGTCGTTAAGAGGTAAAGTAAAATTGAATGCGTACGTATGGTAGGATGATTAAAACTGTTTTTATTTAAAAAAAATACATGGACGATTAAAATCAGAAATTCATCATAGTACAGTGTGTTAAAAAGGGTGATGGACCAAAAAAAATTCGATCAGTGAATTTTTTTGTGCCATATTTGCTCAGATAGTAAAACTGATAGTTTTAATAGTAAATTCGGCCATTTAAAAAGCCATAGAACTGATTTTTATTCTTGTTTAGGAAAAACAAGTTTTTTATATACAAGATTTTGTGAAAATAAGACGACAAACAATATTACAATTTAAAAGATTGCACCTAGGGCTAGGGCTGTAAACGAGCCGAGTCGAGCTTTGGGGCGTCGAGCACGAGCTCGTTTAAAACTTATTGAGCTCGAGCCCACTTGCTTGTTCGAGTTCGAGTCGAATCGAGCTCGCGAGCTGCTCGCGAACTACTTGAGTCGATATCGAACTCGAGTTTTAACGAGCCGAGCTCGAGCTTAGACATTTTTTTTAAGAAAAATATGGTCTTAACGAGCCGAATTCGAGCTTATCGAGCCGAGTTCGAGCCGTTCGAAAACAAAAATTCAATTTTAATGAGCTTATCGAGCCGAACTCGAGCTTTTAACGAGCTAAACGAGCCGAACACGGTCGGCTCGATAACAAAAACAAGCTTGACAATCGGTTCGAGCTCGACTCGAGCTACACCTCAAGCTCACTCGAGCTCGAGCTTTCACAAGCCGAGCCCGAGCCAGCTCGGTTCGTATAACAGCCCTAATTGCACCGTTCCAAATAGTGGAAATCTCGAGAAAACTTTTTACATTTTGTTTAGTGTAAAATCTGTTTTCATCCATTAATACTTGATGTAAAACAAAATCTCTTAATGTAAAACAGATTTTAGTGCAAAACATGGTTTTCATAAGACTGTCTCTTCCAAATATGCTCAAGGTAAATAGACAAAAACAACCGAAGTCAAGCAAATAAAAGAGTGAAATCTAGATATTCATGTCTATATAAGGATCATCAAAGTTCATAGCATGTCAACATTTTAGGCAATAAAATGATGCAAACAAAATTTTAACAACAGCAAAAAGCATATCAGTTTTTTTTTTTCTTTTTTTCTTCTGATACTTTGAAGACTTCATGAATAAGAACTTGAATCTTAATCAATATACATTCACTGAGTCCAGATCTGCTATGAGCTCATACTCTTTCTCCTCCTCTACAATCTCTAGATCGAGTTCAACGCTATGCCTTTGCTGTGCCTTATATCATAACTTTGTTCCTGAAACAAGAAATCTTTTTCCAATTTAGTCTCGAGTCCACTCTAATGGGCTTTTGCCAAATACAATATATTATGCCACAACAATGATCTAATCGTGCTTTTTCACACAATATACATGAACACACACACAGAGAGAGAGAGAGAGAGACACACAATATACATGAACACAGAGAGAGAGAGAGAGAGAGTTGAGAAAATGTCCAATAGTCTGAGGAAGATGCACTTGAATCCATACTCGTAGGCAAGGAAAACAAAGTAATTGAGCAAATTTGGTAGAAAGGAGCTCTAACCCGTAATTTAATTAATTGTGGAGCACATTTTTTTAGCCAAACAATTGTGGAGCACATTTTTTTAGCCAAACAATTGTGGAGCACATTGATATTGTTTTTTCTTGCAACATTTTTGAGATAAAAGTGTGACTTCGACTTTTTTTTATTGTCGCCCGGTTCTTAAGTGGTTCTTTTAAAGATGATCCCATGCTTCATCCGATGATTCCCATTTCAAAACAAAAGGATTGGTTCCCATACATGTTGGGGAATGATGTAGGAAGAAGCAACAGAGCAAATCTTGACTTTGACATGCTTATATCATACTATTATTTTCATAAATGATTTGATGTAATTTAAATAGTTTGATTTTATTTAGTTAGCCACAATCACAAGGGAAGAAGGTCTTCTTGTCCTAAAAATATCGATGTACACTCCCCCTATCACTTCCTCTATCGGCTCGTAGGACTAGTCTCTATACTCTATCTTATATTAATATACGTATATGTTCCAACTTAGAAGACGTAAAACAACGTTTGTACGATCTGATTTTGAACTTAAGACACATTGCAAAAGTTTTTTGAACACTGTAATCATACTCGCATTTAGAACCTTGTCAACATAAACAATCTTCTTGGACTCAAGAAAGACATATTTAGAAAATTAGGCTGCAATTACAATGATTTTTTAACTCTTCTGCTCCTACATAGAATGCACAAGTTCAATATAAATCCAATCTTTGATTTCACAAATGAGGGCTCTTTCGGTTGTTCAGAAGACTTGATTAAGTGGGTCCCTAGCTTACGGTTCGAATGAATATTCCATTAATCTTGTTCTAGACAAAAGACTCAAGTTTCCCTTTCCAAGGTCATCAGGTTACCAAACCTATTGGAGATTTAACGACCTTTAAGTACAGGTTAGGAACCGAAACTTCATCCATTAAAAACTAGGAACAAGAACTGCTCCTGCCCCTCTTTGCTCCTACGCTGCTGCAAGGGGGGCAGGATTGTGCCACATTTGCCCGCTTTTTAAATCAATGGTTGATATTAGTTGATTTGGGGTGAGTCCCACATATTCGCAAATGATCACGGGCTTTTGGATTGGCTCGCTGCACCGCAGGAGCGGAGCCAAGTCCCAACAAAACGTTGAGAATACTACGAAGTATGAACTGCAACTTTTATAACATTACAATAGCAAACGAATTCTTGTGAATCTTTACTCGGAATATAATCAAGTTGACCCAATGAAGTCAAAGAGTGGAAGGGTACTGTCATCTAAAACAAGTTCAAGAAACCTAGGGAGTAATATCTTCTTAGTGAACATTTTCTACACTAGAATGATCCGTCCTTTCTATGACACATAAACTTACATGAAAGAAAACTTTACTCCCTTTGTCCCGAAATCAATGTCCATGTCAATCACATTCTCTTACTTTGCACTTGAAGTGAGATATAATGCGATCATTTACATCATTTATGCATAATATGTTATCAAAAACATTTAAGAATCCACTTCCTTAACTCCTAGGAAAACTAGAAATGGACACTCATTTTGGGACTGAAAAGAGTACCAAACTGAAATAGAAAGGAATCACTACCCGTGCCAAAATAAATGTTCATTTTTGCTTTTGAGGTTCATTTCGTGCCGGAGGGAGTGACACTCTTGCAAACCATTCGAGCACACAATGTGAACGAGGCGCAATTCTTTTTTTCCACAAGAACGATGTGCGATTCTAACTTACTTTCTAGCAATTATAAACGAAAAAATGTCAACATTTCTATAATGAAGGAAGATACCCAAAAAAAAAAAGAAAAAAAAAGGAAAAAGAAAAGGGAGAGCAGACCTACGTGGATTTGGCATAAGATGAAGAAGAAGGAACACGTTTGTTGCGGAACATCATATAACCGACCGGCAAGACGACGCCGATCATCATGATAGCAGCTCCGATTAGGTATCTCAATGGACTCGGCGGCTCCACCTCCAAAATCACCTTCCTAAACTGCAATTTCACAACCACATTACAAATACTGAAAAGAAACAGAAACCCTAAAATTGAGTATGTAAATCTAACTTTTGTGCACATAAAGATCTGAATTCAAATCAGAATCAAGATCAAATAGGGGGAGAAGAATACTTACAGGCATGGCGGAGGGTACGAATTGAGGGGAATACAGATGGAGAAGACGATGAAGAAGGATTAAAGTGGGAGAAATGGATTGAATCCCAAAATGGGTTTCTGTCAAAAATCTTGATTTCGATCCAAATTCTTGAATGATGAGGGAGGAGTGGAGTATTATTTGGTGTTTGGGGAGATTCGAGCCTTGTACCTTTCAATTTAAGAACAGTGCTACCGAACCAATAGTTATTAGCTAGCCAACAAAGTTTCCTTTTTGAAATGACCATTTTGTCACGTACTCCCTTCGTTTCGTAACTATGTACACAAAATGGGTTTTGCAAAGGAATTAAGATATGAATAGTAGGGGTAGTTGTTGTGAGTATGAAAAGTAAAGTATAAGAGAGAAAGTGAGGTAGAGAATAGTAGGTTGATTAGTGTTGTGACTTGTGAGTATAAAAGTAAAGTAAGAGAGCGAATAAGTGAGATGAATAGTAAAAATTCTTTGTCATTTTAAGAAAGTGTGACTTATCAATGAGACACCAAAATGACAATTTATGCACATAATTATGGGACCGGTGGAGTATAATTGTGAGATGGAGGAAGTATATCTTATTCACGACCCACTTAGGCCCCAACTAAACCTCACCTAAGCCTTTAAGCGCTAATCCCGGCTCCAGCGTCTGGCAGCCGTCTAGCGATTTTTATTTTTGTCAAACTAGTTGCCTATCATTCGTTCAAAAGGCAATTATCAAAGCTTTACACACTCCCGGATACCATCGGGCAAAGCGGCCCTTGTTTTGAAAAGGTAGTTATATTTTTCATTTTTTTTTTTTTTACAAAAAAGCAATTTCAACGAAGAGAAAATAATATTTCCAAAAAAAAAAAAAAAAAACCGATGAGAAAATATCATTGATACGACACCGTTTCCTGGATTGCTGGTAATGTGTTAAATGTGTTGGTGGATGCTGCATCACAGTAGCAGTTTGTGCTGAGAGAGAGAGAGAGAGGATGAGCATTCTTCGAAGAGTACTCTCTCCGAGCTTACCGGCCGTTGTAGGATCGACAACAAAGAGGTGTTTCCAGACGGTGGAAGTGTCGGGAGATCCTCCATTGGACGCTTTTACTAGACCTTCCCCTCTCAGTCATGGCGTTCACGTCTTCCATTGCCCTGTAATCTCTCTCTCTCTCTCTCTCTCTCATCATTCTATGTATTACTTGTGTATGTGCGCCCATTTCTCATTGAATTCAAACTATTGGGAATTTTCATTTTAGTTGTCTAGAACTCCACCAACAATGAATTGGCTTTAAGCGGATTGGTAATAATGTGAAATTGCTTTTATGTGATTGGATAGAGTTTCAATGTTTGAGAATCGTACTTTTGCTATTATGGGTGTTTAGAATTCTATCTTAATTGAATTAATGAATTGGGCTTTGTTTGATTGTTAACGATTTGTATATGTTTTGATGGGATTGAATTGAATCTTGGCCAATTTACATGTGCTGAACTTTTGAATGGCTGAACATCTTTCTTTTGAAATAATATGATACTGGGTATCTTTTAGTGATGCCACGTTATCAAAATTTTTTTTTTTTTTTTCATTTAATAGGATTAGGATCTGATTAAAAAAAAGGATTGAGTTTGAATCCTGTTCAGGCACTAAAACTTGTTTGAATTGAGTGATACTTTTGACATATCGGGTGTCTGTAACTCATATAGTAATGAACTAGGTTTTATTGGATAGGACAGTTTTTTACAGTCTGTTTATCAGTTGAATACGATAAAGCTGACACCAAGTGTACACACTAGTTAAGTCAATTGAATGATTTGACAGTTCTAGTTTTGACATATTGGGTATACTCCTTCCGTCCCATTTTAAGAGTCAAAAAATAGGTGGGTTTAAGAATTAAGAAAAATGTGATGTGTTGTAAGTGTTGATAGTTGGGTAGGAGAGAGAAAGTGGGGTAGAGAAGAGTTAGTGGATAATTGTTGTGAGTATGACGTGTAGGACCCACTTTCCATTTTAGGATTTTGACTCTTAAAATGGGACGTCTTTTTAGGAAATTTTTGACTCTTAAAACGGGACAGAGTGAGTATTTAGCGATACAAGCAATAAATTAGGGGAAACTGTGAACTAATTCATACACACTTCTTAAATGAATGGAATAAATTTGTCCTTTTGGGTGTCTTTGAGTTTTATTGACGGAAAACAATCAAAATTTGCCTTGCTTGTAATAGGATGAAGTTGGAATTGTGTCCAAGCTATCAGAGTCCATCGCATCAAGAGGAGGAAATATACTGGTAGCTGATATTTTTGTTCCCCAAAATATAAAAACGTTTTCTATTCCAGAAGGTCTCTCTCTCTTTCCCTCTTCATGTATACTATAAACATATACTCCCTCCGTCCCAAAATGATCTTCAACTTTGACTATTCAAACTTTTTAAGGATATGAAACACTTGCTTCACTAGCCATGTTTCGTTTATGCACTTTTAAGCCTAAATTGTAGAAATGGGAAGAACTTTTTGGGACAATGAAAAATGGCAAATGAGAAGATTAATTCGGGATAGTGGAAGTATCTGACTTTCTTGTTTTCTTTGTATGATAAGAGTTGACAATCGTGGGGTGGAATTTGGTGTAAATTGATCTAGGTTTTAGATATTTAAGTGTGAGCCCACAAATAACCAATCAGGCCCGGCCTTTTGCCAAAGCACGCAAAGAAGCCGCTTTGGATCCCCCTGAAAAGTTTAGTATATTTGACCCCAGATTTTGTACTCCCTATATTATATCAGGCCTCTAAATTTCAGTTCAAATATTAACCCAACTAGCAACAGAGCGAAAAGTTGGCGTTGGGCCCCGAAACCAATCACACATCCTGGCTAGTAAGATTGGGGTAGGAAGTTAGGTGCCCCAACATAATCTTACGGGCAGTCTTTGCCTAAGATCTTCTTGATTATTATGGATATGCTTGAATCATTCTGCAATTTAAGGTTCTTTGTTTTTCTTCTATCTTTTTAATTATTACTCCCTCCGTCCCAGAATAAGGTCCTACTCTGATATTGCATGCTTATTAAGTAAAAGTGAGCAAACCATTATAAGCGGTGAAGAAAGTAATTAAACAATTGAAAGTGGGTGGAATATTAGAGGAGAGAGAATGTAAAAAATATTAACTATGTGCAAGTGGGTTGGTTTTATTGTAAATAGAGCGACTTTATAAGGATAAAAGTGTCCAAAACACTATTCATTATTTGCCATCTGGGGGGGGGGGACCTTTCTATGGTATGGACTGAAAAGGCAAGTAGGAACCTTACTCTAGACGGAGGGAGTAATTTTTGGTAATTTTATCATATTGATAAGAGAAACAAAATCATTGTTATATGGTTTATTCCAAGGGTAAGTTATTTACTCCCATGTCCCACATTCCATGCAAAGAGTCCTACTTTTCTTTATGGGATATTTCATTCAAGTTATTTACTGAAATTCCCACTATGTCCTAACTTTTCCAATCACACATTTTGTCATAACGGTTGCTTCTGAGGGTACTATTTATCAAACCTCACTCTCAAAAAAAACCTCACATCTAGAGCATTTGAGTTGAATGGATGATCTCTTAAATGCTTGACCTTTTGAAGTAGGATTCTATGGGTGCAAGGAGGCAGTTCTTTACTATGTTTGACCAAGATTTCTTATTAGGTTTTGAGGTTTCCTTTGTAATGGCCAAGGAAAAAAGTGAGAGAAAGGTGGTGAGACCAAGAAGAGAGAGAGTACAAATTCCAAGAAGAGAAATCTTCAAATCCCGACACCAACCAGGTGAAAAAGGTACTCCCTCCGTCCCATAACTATGTAGACAAATTTCCTTTTGGGGCGTCCCATTGATAATTTACACTTTCTAAAAATGGTAAAGAATCTTTAGTATTCCTCCCACTCATTCTCTCTCCTACTTTACTTTTATACTCACAACACCAATCAACCTATTTTTTCCTACCCCACTTTCTCTCTCTTACTTCACTTTTCACACTCACAACAACTACCCACTACTATTCTTCCCTTAATTCCCGTGCACAACCCATTTTGTCTACATAGTTATGGGACGGAGGGAGTATTGTGTAACCCTTCCCTGATTCTTTTGTTGGACATGCAAAAAGGAGCTAATTGGTTCTTCTAATGGAAATGCCAAAATCATTAGTTGCAATGCTTTTATGTTGTAGTAGCCATTAGCTGTAAGCCTGTAACATGAAATGGGCCGCCAAGTTGCCCAAATTGCAAGGGCCCACTTTTATGGGCGAGAGCATGGCGAAAGGATCACTGTCTACTAAGGCTATTTGAAGCACCTGACACAATTCCCACACATTTGACGTGGGATTAAAGTATCAGGGATTATTTACGCATCCTTTTTTTGGATTCTTTCGAGGAAGGACCATATAGGCGGTAAAGCTCTCTCTTACCAAGTGCAGCTGCATACCCAGGGATCAAACCCGATAGGTATGAGGGAAATGGTTTCAGTGTAAAGGGTGCTTTTTACCAGAGGACTTGATAAGAAGCTAGTAGGCACCTGAAGTCTTCTTGGCTGTTTGTTTGTCGCATTTTTCTGTTAACCCACTTTCTTGTCTTTTTGGTCTTTACTATGTGCATCAATGTATGTATGTATTCATGTGCGGAAAAGAGATGGTTTGTTTTGAATCTGGTCAACTAAAGTACAAGACTAAAGTCAGCTCCCACTTGCAGTGAATTTGTCTTTGATGCTGCTAAATGGCCACGAGTGCAAATGGAAGAGGATTTTCTTAAGCTATCAAAAATGTACAATGCAATGAAGTCTGTTGTCCGGGTTCCTGCCACAGACCCAAAGTATAAAATTGCCGTTCTAGCTTCAAAGCAGGTACCTTTGAAGTTTCACTCGAGTTCTCCTGCTTCCTCTAAAATATACAAGAAATTAAATTACCAAGTCAATGAATACTATATTGTGATGCTCGGACCCTTCAATATTGCCAACGTACCCCTGTCCACAAAACATGTGTGTGTGTGGCTGTGTTACACTACATTTGCCTGCAAAATCTTAAATTTTGGAGGATCTGACACTCGGATCCATACCCGTGTTAGACACTCGTACTCGAGTCCAAGCATCATAGATACCATATTTCCATTTTTCTTTTTCATGTACTTAGTATTATTTAACCATCAATTTGTTGGTGCAGGAGCACTGTCTTGTTGATTTATTGCATGGATGGCAAGATGGAAGACTTCCTGTTGATATAACTACTGTAATAAGGTTGAGTTTAAGGAACTTGTTCTTCAACTTTTACATTATTTTGCTTTGTTAGTTCCAATGATGACACTTAGTTACTGTATCAACAGTAATCATGATAGAGGTCCAAACACCCATGTGGGTCGTTTTCTTGAACGTCATGGAATTCCTTATCATTATTTGTCTACGTCAAAAGAAAATAATAGAGAAGAAGAGATATTGAAGTTGGTTCAAGATACTGATTTTCTTGTTCTTGCTAGATACATGCAGGTAATTTATGTATCCTAAGAACTTGCTATAGACCTGAAGTTTTCAAGCACTTTCAGTATTATACTCATTGACTACAAGTGTAACTTAAAGATTTTTATGTACATCAGCCTTTAATTGTAATTTGTAGATATTATCTGGTAATTTCTTAAAAAGCTACGGGAAGGATATAATAAACATTCACCATGGACTGTTGCCATCTTTCAAGGGGGGCCATCCGTCTAGACAGGTTGATTCACCCATCCATCTCCAGTACATCTAATTATTCAAAGAACAATACTAGGGGCACAAAAACTTGCTCACAAAATCCTTGGTGTAAAGATTTTATTGGTGTTTTTAATTAGAGTGTGGCGGGTCCGTTATCGATTCAACCAATAAAATATCGCCACCTCATGTTGTGAGCAAGATTTTGTGACTTTATTTTGTGCCCCTAGCATTGCTCTTATTCAAAACCACTGTCACTTGAGGGACTCTTTTTTTTTTGCAGTTAAGTTAAAAGTTTCTTCTACTTTTGATAGGCCTTTAACGCGGGTGTAAAAATGATTGGTGCGACAAGCCATTTTGTCACTGAGGAACTTGATGCTGGGCCTATCATTGAGCAGATGGTGAATATTCTCATTTTACATATACTTGAAACTTCTTTGGTCTTCCATAGATTTTGATGCTGCCATATATATACTCCCTCCATCCCATTTATATTGGCTACTAGAAAAATTATCTTAGTTTAAGAAAGAATGATAACTGCTTTGTCTAATTTCTGTGTTCCCATTTATAACCTTCTTTAAATGTCAGATTTACATCTCTTAAATCCCAAAAGGAATACTAGCAATATACAACAACAACAACAAAGCCTTAATCCCAAAATGATTTGGGGTCGGCTAACATGAATCCTCGTATGTAAAGAGTAGTGATATAATGGGAAAGAATTTCATTAAATTGCATCGACTTTCTAAATGACCAAAAACTGGGACAATCCCAACTAAAAATAGAAATGTCGCCAGTATAAATGGACTGTGGGTGTGTGTGTGTGTGTGTGTGTGTGTGTGTGTGTGTTTGTGTGTGTGTATACATATTGGTTTCTGAATGTAAAATGATAATTCCTACAATCAGCAGTAGCTGCAGTTAACTTATACCCTGAATCCCAAGACCTATTTCATTCTTTTATCAGCCACCCAACCATCCAGCATTTTCTACCATGGTGTATGAAACATAAGCTAAAGTGAGAGACATTAGAGGGTCTAGTGCAGCAATAATGTCCTTCGCTTCTCCGTGCATTTCTTTTTTTTCTTTTTGCTTATTTTACAAATATCATTGGATGTATTGATAGTAGTGGTCCTAGCAACCATAAACTTTGCATTTTTGTTCAAAGGCCATAGCATGTTGTGTGCGCTGATTAAATGTGTCATAATGATTCTCTCTTAGCAATTTCTACTCACTGTGTCTTGATTTTTTAGTTTCTATACTCGTATATTACTATGGTTGTGCAAGATATTGGAAAGTATTTTGGTGATCATACATTTCTATAAAGGACTTTAAACTTATCATGTATGATTTTCAGGTTGAGCGAGTCTCCCACAAAGATAATTTGCTGAGTTTTGTACAGAAATCCGAGAACCTTGAGAAGCAGTGCCTTTCAAAAGCAATAAAATCGTATTGTGAGCTGCGAGTTTTACCTTATGAAAAGAACAGGACGGTTGTATTTTGAGGGAAAGAAAAATATAGTGAATGCTGGATTTTCATGTATGTTTGTTTCTTCGTAATAAACGTTTTTCCTGTTTGGTCATTTATCTCATTTTAATTTCATGCCTACGCATTCTGATTCTCAGTACATTACTGCCGGCTTTATCTTTCCTGAATGGTCATCGTGTTGCAAGTATAGGTTAAGAGTTTAAACTTAAAGCAAGTTGTCATCATGGACCCTGAGCTTTTTTTTAAGTTCTTCAAAAACACTTTTGGTGGACATAAAGCAAGAATTATTTTCAGTGAACATGATTTTAAAATCATTTGGAAGGGGGGCTTGCTCCATTTCAAGCAGTGAGAGGGTTTTATACTTTTATGTTTGGAGGCTGGCCTAATTTACGTGCCCTCTTGGCCCACAAAGTATTCAGGTCAGTGTGTTCTACTTTAAGACTACGACAATTTGAACACTATAGAGTGCACAGTGGACACACTCACCCTCACCCTCACCCTCGCACACATTCGTACACACTCACACAATCTCACTCACACACACACACACCCCATGGTCTTACCTGCGAGTGCACAACGCGAAAGAAACAGAAAATACAACAAAGTAATTTACAAAACCTAAAAGGTTAAAACTGCACCAAATGTAGCGGCATCAATCTTCATTCTAAGTGTTGTTTATATTTGCGCAGGCTGTAAAAGTTTAAAAGGACTGTAAGCTAAACAAAAGACCGAGCAAGGCTGCCACCATTATGGTGTGCATAAGACTGCCTCCATACACATTGCAAAGGTGGCTTGGTGAAGCACCCTACAAAACAAGGTAAAAAATCCGTCTTTACTTTCTTGAACTATTCATATTATGAACAAACTAGTCAAAAGCTCTTGTTATTATTAAAAAACATCAATGAATGCTCCATGTCTTCGCTACAGTTGTTTCCTCGCAGAAGACCTTTTATCCCTTCTACCCATTTTTGTTTATGGGCCTTGTTCCTGCACTTGAACTCTAAAAGCCCTTTTGCAGTTTTAACCCCGAAATAGGTTTCCGTGTTTTCTGTTTCTTTTCTGTATGGCCATGAGGGTATGTCATCACAGACTCCGTAAACAACACCTGACAACGGTAAATTACGGGGTAGAAGGTAAGTAGTTGACATATGACTGCATTAAAAAGAAAATTACGGGATGTTAAAACTTGAAGTGAATTTGTACCTTTATCCTTTTTGGAAAAGGCTCCTCCCACGTGTTTGGTTTTTAGCTTGATAATGACCTGCCAGTGTAACTCGTATCAGAAAACAATCCCATTTTTTATTTTTTTTATATCAAAACTTTTAGAGTTTAAAATCGATATCTGTTAATACCTGCGACTTCTTGTTGATGTAGACGGAGACATACTTTTGTCGTAGCACTCCTGGAAAGTTCATAAGTTAGTTTCAACTAGATCGATTATGGATGCAGACTGATGCATTTCCTCTTGAATCTCAGAGACACAAGTTGATGAATCAAGAGGTTAATATAGTTAACATCAAGGTATGAGTTTTTTACTGTAGAAGCTATTACAATATGACTATGGTTGTCTGAATAAATGAAATCAATTTGTTATCGGCTTGTTCAAAGCTCAGCTTTGTATCAACTTATCTTGGTTTGGGTCAAACTCAAACATGGCCTCAGGCTCGAGTGTAAACCAGGCTATCTTGACCAAGAATTGCCTAGCTCAAACATTTTGACTGTTATACAGACCACACATATTCTTTCTTGATTTTCTATATAAGTTCAGAAAATTCATTAAAGAAACGAATATTCCAATTCATATACTCTTTATATGGAGACCATAAAAATAAGAAGCAATGCACCTTTATTAGTGTGTTGCATTAGGTCACCAGAACAGGGAGGATCACGTTCTTCGGTTTCTAAGTGAAAAGCAGCAACCGAGAAAGCTTCTGCCATTCCCTTCTCATACGGAATTACAGTTGCATTCTTCTTTGCTTCTTTTGGCAATCTAGCTTTGAGAGCAGCTTCTCCTCGCAGAGCTATTACACAAAGGGAAATTATTTTGATTGATTTACTGATAATTGATTGAATAAACGCTTGTGCATTATACTCCCTCCGTCCCAAAATGATCTTCACAAACTGTTTAAGGACATGAACACTTGCTTCACTAGCCATGTTGTGTTTATACACATTTAAGCCTAAATTGTAGAAATTGGAAGAACTTTTCGGGACAATGAAAAATGGAAAATGAGAAGATCATTTCGGGACGGACAGATGAAGTACTTTTTAGCATAGTGTCTACACTAGCGGAAAAAAAATACATGAATATGCCCCTGAACTTAGGAACCAGATGTAGATATGTCCTTCACGACGACACCCTTGTCCTTAAATTCACAAAATATGAGGGTATAGTTGACCATCGTTAACTTTCCATCCATTATCTGGCTAAGGCTATCGCTTATTGACGTTAAGGGCATATATGCATCCGGTCCCTAAGTTCAGAGGCATATTTACGAGAATTAAAGTCTAATATTTGAAAAAATACCTGTTGCAGCTGCAGCTGTGAGAGTCACCAGATCACCGGGAGATCGAACATCCACTGCTGATCTGACAACAGAAGCCACACGATCATGATCAGCTCCAACAGATTCTGCCATTTCAATACAATGGGAAGCCAAGAGCTCTGTAGCTGAAGCCAAAGCCGAGCCCATTTTGGAGCCACCCGAGCCTTGGGCATTCTCAGCTGCAGCCACAGCAGCCAAAGCTGCAGCTAAGCCAGCCACAGAGACTGCAGCGTGGATGCGCGCATTCTCTACACGCGCCTTATCTTTCTTCTTCACCGTGCAATTACCTAACTCCTTGCTTTGGAACCACCTCCCAATCGACCCTCTCCGAGCACTTGCCAGATTCCTAAACCTGCTAGACTGCAAAAGATATCTCAAGACAAGATCAAAAGGTGATTTCACTAATCTAATCTCTCTCTATATATCTACACACACACACACACACTCTCTCTCTCTCTCTCTCTCTCTCTCTCTCTCTCTCTCCCTCAGTCTCACTCGAATTAGGACATTTTACCTTTTTGGGTATCCCGCTCGAATTAGGACATTTTTGCCATTTGGGGTGTCCCACTTAATGGGACCCACTTTCACACTCACAACAACTTTCCACTTATTATTCCCTACCCCACTTTCTCTCTCCTAGTTTTTTCATTCTTCATACTCACAACTCCAACTCCACTAACACTTTTCCTTAATCCCCGTGCCATTCCAAAAAATCCTATTTCGAGTGAGACGTAAGGAGTATATGTTTATGTTTTTGGAGTCATGTCATGGTAATGTGACAGTTTTACGATTGCTGTCACATGCCTACCGCAATCCTCCTCATTTACCCTGGCTTGGGACATCCGAGAATAGTTCCTTGGCGGAGTTATACACACACACACACACACACATATACTCTGTCTCATTTCTACCAAGTTTTTTTTTTTTTTTACCAAAATTGTCAATTTAATTGCATTTTGACCAAGAATTTACAGATAATTTGATAGCCCTAATGAAAATTTAAAAATTGTTTTTGATTATTCTTTATAGTGATCATGATAATTTATAGATTTTCATTAGGATTATCAGTTTTCTATAAATTCTTGGTCAAAATGCACACGACGACCATTTTGGTCAAAAAATTTTTTGGTCAAAATTTTGCAATTTGAAATGGGACGGAGGGAGTTCATGATCAATTTATACCAGAAAATGATAGGATGGGTACTTACAATTTGTGGTGCGATACCTCTCTCGGGTACTACTCTTCTCTCAGGAATTAGACCGGGGTTATTCTCGTGCACGAATTGTTTCGGTTTCTGAGCAAGGGCTTTGGAGATCTCTGCAGCAGATATACTCCAAGATCTGGACAAGAACTCCATGGGCTCATTGGGTGTTTGTGGCTGAGCAATTGAAGGTAAGCTTGATACTAGCTTCAACTCATTGTTTCCTTCTTTCTCTACTTTCTCTCTCCAACTCATGGAGGAAGTCATCTTCCAATCTCTAGAATCACCACTCTCCATTCTCTCTCTCTATATATATGTATGTATATACTTGTATCTATAACTGGTTTTTCTCTGCCATTCAGGTCAAAAATCTTTCAACTCTCTATTACTGTCTATCCAGTTTCTGGGATGTTTGCCTGTTACAAGAACCAAAAGGTCAGTTTTATGAAAAATCAGTTTTTCCGTAACACTATGGAAAAACTAGTTTTTATATGATTGGAACCGGTTTTATAGCATGTAACCGGTTTTTAACATGTAAATGTAAATGAGGGATTTTAAAAGCCTAAAAACCAGTTTTCGTTTAGGAAAAACTGTTTTTTTCAAATAAGATTTCGTTAAAAGTTCTAAAACTATTATTGATAGTGTTCTTTGTGGCACATCAATTGCATTTTTTTTTATTTCATTATGATAATTATCTTTTCATATGTCTTTGGTCAAACTTGAATAAAAATCACCATCAAAATTAAAGTGAGACTATCTTTTCAGGGCGGGAAATAACATATATAGAAGCACACAAGAAGATACTTTAAAGAATGATAAGAATCTTGTTCATGTATATGATGTGAGAATAAATTGCATTGGTAAAACATCAAGAGGTTCAAAAGGGTATTGGCTAATAAACCGTTTTTTGCATATGAATATGTATAAATGGATTCTGACATACTGTATAGGCAAAATGTTTCATAAACCCGTTCTTACACGGGTTCAAAGCAAGAACGTTTCGTGACCCCCTTCTTACACGGGTTCAAAGCAAGAATGTTTCGTGACGCCCTTCTTACACGGTTGTCAGGTTCATATAGCACGGATTCTGACAAATGCAAGAATGTTTGGTGAACCTTGTTTTATCCGCGCTCATTTAGAACTTCATCATATAATTGACTAATTGTTATTTGTATCTTAATCTGTTTAATGCAGAGAGAGAGAGAGAGAGAGAGAGAGAGAGAGAATTGCTTACCTTTGCAACCTTTTGAGGTGTGTAAGAAGAAGAAGCAGCAGCCTAAAAGGTACCTGAGAACAAGCATTGCTCTCTCTTAACTCCTATTTATATATATATATACATCTACAGGGAGAGAAGAGAAGAGAAGAGAGAGAAAGAGAGCCAGAAAGAGAGAGAGAGAGAGAGAGAGAGAGAGATGATGAGGATTCAAAGAGAAAAAAACATTATAAGAGTGCATATATTGTGCTTGTTAATTGGTATCCATGAATTGAGGTTGGCTTTTTGTTTGTTTCAAAAGGAAACAAAACATAAAATCTAGTCAGATGATATAAAGGGTAGACCGGTATTCTCGTATTTCAATGACTACAACTCAAGATTCTAGGCTGGAAAACAAATAATAAAACAAGTTATTTGATTTGTTTAGCAATTACATTATCTAAACTTGATATTATTAAAAAAATAATTCTCCCTCCCACTATATTAAGTGTTGCATCTGATATGTCAATTTTTTTTGTGCAACATTCGTGTTAATATTTAACGAAATATGTTTTACTTGTTTGTATCAGTGTTATAAAACTCGTTAAGCGGTCGGCCTAGTGCCTAGAGCGCGCGCCTGATCGGCTGCCTAATAGATGCGGCGCCCAGTTGGCCGACTAGTGGAAAGGCGTGGCGTTTGGTACCCGCCTAGCTCCTAAGCGGCACCTAGGCCGACTTTTAGAACACTGGTTTGTATAGTGTTTGTACTATGATAAAATTGAACTTAACAATTTTTTTCTATCAAAATTCAAAAGCGTGGCACTCATTTTAAAATGGATTTTATGACGGACTGAAAACAAAAGGTGACACTTATTGTATCACGTATTTCTATATTTATTATGGGAGAAATATCTGAGTTGGTTCAAATGAAAAATAAAGAAATTTATGACTTGTCAAACATTTCTGAAAAAATTATTTACCTTTTTCTACATTGTAAAATTGCTTTAAAATTATTTTTTATTTAAAAATATAATATTTATTTGGAAACAGATTAAATAGAAATGTTCTGTATATTTCATGTGACAAATGGAGTATAAGGAAGTTTTGTGTGAGACGGTCTCACACATGAGACGGGTCTCGATGAGAGATGAGCTTGCCCACGCCCTACCCATAAAGGGCATAACCATTTACTCTTTTATTGAAACCCGTCCCATATGTGAGACCGGGAGTGTATCAACACTTTGAGAAACATGCGAAAACAATCTCTTCATTTTAGGATTAAATTGTCCCCATAATACCCATACAAGCCAAACGCGTCTCCGCCCAAGAATCCTCGCGTATGCCACCCTGTTTATGCTGGAAGTGGAAAGGCTAATTATGTCAAACTACTAAAATAAAGCTTAATTTTGAATTGAATAAAGAAAATTATTATTGGTTGTGCTCCTCACATTTGGAAGTGACTTTCCTAACTTTTACTCAAATTTGTCATTTATTGATAGTAGTTGCTTTGATTGTCATGTCAATCATGACCAAAAATTAGTATTTTTCTGGTAGAATTTGATATAAAAGGTGTCAAAATGATAATATATACTCCTTCCGACCCTGTTCAATGTGCACTGTTTGACTTTTTTTGTCAATTTAACTGAACTTTAAGCTTAATTTTATGAAAATCTATGTATCTCTATGCAATTTTAAAAGATGTTATTGATACTATTTCTAACAATAAAACAATAATAACTTTTATAATTGTATAATAATAGCTAGATTTTCACAAAATAATGGTCAAAGTTCGAATGAATTGACCACATGAACAGTAAAAGTGCATATTGAGCTGGGACGGAGGTAGTACTATATTCATCACAAGCAAAAAGGGTTGAAATTAAAAAAATAAATAAAATAATAATAGTACTTTTTATGAATTCCTTAAAATTTTGAAAATATTGAAATGATATTTTGCTAAACTTAATGGGCTCTGATTATTGAACTAACTAGACATGGCTCATAGGATTTAATGTAAATTTTGAATTGAAAAAGTCAACAAATGAAAATAATAGGATTTCACTTAAAGTTCTTTCTAAAATAGAGGGAAAGGAAACTTAACCTACTAAGATGAAAAATAACTTCTACTTTCTAATTATCAAACAAATAGGTCGAGGAGCTTGTCTCTGGTAGCATAGAGTTTGAGCTTCCCTCTGGGAGGTCCCAGGTTCGAATCCATTTCCCCTTCTCCCAATAATAAGTGGCCAAAACTTGTGTTATGGCAAACGGACTATCAGATTGATATATTAGAACTTAAAAAAAATTATCAAACAAATGTCATATTTAGTGCAATTTTAATTTCAAAGTTTACCTTTAAGAGGCAGTAATTACAACTTCAAAAAAAATTATCAAACAAATGTCATATTTAGTGCAATTTCAATTTCAAAGTTTACCTTTAAGAGGCAGTAATGAAATTAATAATCATTTGTAAAATGGTTCCTTCCTTCCTTCAAACAAACAAAAAAATTGCATAGAAAAGCTGTGAAAAGAAATGCGGCCTGAGCCAAAAATAATGCCTTTCCAGGTGAGCCAGCGTTTGATCAAGTCCAAAGTCGAATCCAAACGGACTGATCGCTTAGCCATGCCCCATAATTGGTCGGTGAGATCCTTTCGATGACTAGTCTCATACATCCTGCTCGAGTGAAAGGTGATAGGAAGAGAAGACTGCTGGCGGGTTAAACAACAATCCTCTTCGAAAAGAAATATTAATAAATTAAACACAAACAAATTTAATGAAAATTTAGTTTTGTCGTAAGGCTATGGAAAATTTTGTTTCTTTAGCATTAGAATTAGAATTAATTTTTATAGTTGTGAAATTGACTTTTAGCTCGTAAATGAGAGAGTTTTAGAGATTAAAAATCAGTTTTTTCTTACTTTGAAGGGAGAACTATGCTTTTGTTCGTCGTTCTTTGGGGCGTGTTTCACTTTTACTATTGAACTTTATTTTTCCATTTTTACCGTTGTACCACAAATAGTGATTTTATTTTATACCCAAATTGTTGCTTTATACCCGAATTGTTTCATTATACCATCGTACTTTAAACAATTGTGTCATTTTATACCCATTCTTTTTACAAAATGACATGATTGTTTATGGTACGATTATACGAAGGTAAAACTAAAAGAAAAAAAAAGAAATTTTGAGGGAAACTGGTTCCTCCATAAGTTATAAAAAGTTATTTTTCTTAAATATACGGACTAGGTGTTTTAAAGCTTAATCTCGCTATTTTATTTATAGGTTTTATAAAGCTTAAACTTGTTATTTTATTTATAAGTATTTTAAGGGCCTAAACTCACTGTTTTAAAGTTTCCACCCCTTATTTTAAGGGTAAAACTATATTCAAAAGTGAGTTTATTGCAACACTGATATGCGTACTTTCAGTTTTTTTTTTCAATTTGACTCGCAAACTTTGAAAACATCAAATGTGGTTTGCGTACTTTTATTTTCAAAATTTTGAGACAACTTTTTTATCACCAGTTAAAAACATAATGGGACACTCCAAAAAACTATCCATCAGTCAAATTATTGTAACATAGCGTTACTAAATTTCTTTAAAATTTAATCTATCTGCTTTGAGGAATCGAACCCACTCCTTTTATTTTTATTGGAAGTCAGATCGAGATGGAGAGGACGAACCCACCTCAGTTGAATCCAACCCTCCTAGTTTCGATTTGCACTCGCTGCTGTCCGTCACTGTCCACTGCAATGCCAAAAGTGCAGATCTAATCTGGGCGATTTTAAAACTGGAAATTATGTTATAGATCTGAAAATCTAGGTAATAATTGAACTAAATAAGGAAAAAATGAAATCAAAATTGAAAATGGAAAGTTGAACTACATCTGGAAATCTAGCCGACATTGCTTTGATAAAGAAATTGTTGGATAAATTTTGTGATGTTATGTGTATTGTGATTTTAAGTTAGTGCAGTTGTGGTTTATGGTGGTGATTATGATAAGAGTGGTTGTGATGGTGATGGATGTTGGTGGGTATAGTGGTGGTAGAAGGGCGGTGGTAAAAGGGTGGTTGTGAGTGGAGATTATTCTTGTTCCTTCAAGAACACTGGAGGGACTAAAACCCCTAGGTCCCTAAAACTCACCAGGTTAATGAAGTAACATATTTTAAAAAAATAACGCATGTTACAAAAATTTGACGGATGGATAGTTTTTTGGAGTGTCCCGTTATGTTTTAAACGGATGTTAAAAAAAGTTGTCTCAAAATTTTGAAAATAAAAGTACCCAAACCACATTTGATGTTTCCATTGTTTGCAAGTCAAATTGAAAAAAAATTGAAAATACTCATGTCAAATCTGCAATAAACTCATTCAAAAGTAGACTCTTTGTTTCTCAATAAACCTACTCATCAAAAGTTAAAGTTTGATGATAAAAAATGGGCCAAATTACATTTTACCCTTCAAAGTATCCACCGATTCCCACTTTGCACCCCCGTTTGAAAAATCGGTTTGTTTGGTACCTAAACTTCCAAATTTTCCCACTTTGCTCCCCAACACTAACGAATGTTAGAAAATTTAACAGAATAGGTAACGAATGGACTATTTGTAATGCTTATTAGTTTTTATGGGTCAAAATGCAAACTTTTAAAGATTAAGTACTAAAAAATTATTTATTTTTCCAAATATTTAACATTATCTTAAATCTTAAATAATTAATATTTCTTGAAAATAATACAATTTTTTTATGGGATTTTTACCAGTAAGTCCCTGGGGGAATGTGGTATTTACCAATAAAAACACAACATTTTAAATTCTACCTTAGGGTCCTTAGGTTCAAATCAATTTTACTAATAAATCCCTCGTACCTTTTAAATGACAAAAATACCCCCAGCCCAAATTAAATCATCCAACACCTCTAACCTTTGACCATTTTGACTGCCACCTTTACATTTGACCACCACCGCCGCCAGCCACCACCGCTGACAGCTGCCGGTGACCACCTCCGCCACCGACCGCCGGTAACCACCATCGCCGCCAGTGACCGTGCCGGACCTCCGACCCCACCGCCGCCGGTGACAGATGCCGGGCACCACCTCCGCCACCGACCGCCGGCCAACACCACGCCGCCGGCTACCGCCGCCTCGCTGAACCTCCGACCCCACCCATTGCAGCCCCAAGTATTTTAAATAAAATTTATTTGCTCTTGGTAGAGTTTGAACCCAAGACCTCTTGGTCTTGGTTAAGACTCCTAACCACTATGCCAAGCTATTTCTTGTTCCATTAGTAGAATATTATATATTTAACACTACAACCTCACATTTGTTGTTGTTGTTTTTTTTTTTTTTTTTTTTTGGTTAGGAGTATTAATTCTTCACAATTGGACAATTACTCATTTTTAATAAAAAAAAAAATGAGATAAATTTATTTCACAATTGTTTAAAGAGTACTCCCTCCGTCCCATTTTAAACTTCAAAAATTTCCCTTTTGGTTGTCCCATTTTAAACTTCAAAATCCCAAAGATAAAAGTTATTTATACTTTTTAATTTAGTGAGACCTACATGTAGGGATGGCAACGGATCGGATACGGTCCGGATATCGCAAAAAAATCTTAGTTGTTACACTCAACTAATGTGTTAACAACTAAGAAATAAATTTACTAGTTCTTATATTAAACTCGTGTGTGAATAACTGAGAAATGAATATCTAATTTATTATTATATTAACAACAGAGAAAAATTGATAAATGAGAAATGAATGTACCAGTTCTTGTACTCATATTCATATGTGAATAACTGAGAAATGAATGTCTCATTTATTATATAAATTAAACCGATAAATTGAGTCATCAATTGGGGAAAATGAGATGTGGTTTTATCAGTTTTTATTCAATTATGAATAACTGTTAAATGAATGTCTCAGTTATTATATTCAAATTAATGTGTGAACAACTGTGAAATGCATGTCTCAGTTATTATAATGATTGTGAAAAATTGAGAGATGAATTTATCAGTTTTTAAAAATGAAAAAATGACATAAATCAACAAAAATGGATTTTTTGTATTTATAAAATTTGAATTTTGTGTTGCGTGTACTTGTTTGATTCGTATTGTCGACACGATTAAAACAATTGTTTCGAATCATTTTTTCAGTTTATAGATTTTGAGATATGTCATTTTAAAATTTTAGGTGGGAAAAAAAAAGAAAAAAAAGAGAGAGAAACAGGAAGTGGGGGGCTTCCTTCCAAACACAACATACAACAGGAAGAGAGAAAGGGAGAAATAGGAAGAGAGAAAGAAAGGGAGAAACAGACGTTGGGGCTGGGTGGGTAAGGGTATTCTGGTCCAAGAAAAGGACCAAGGACTTTTTGGTAGGTTTTAAAATGTCTGTCCTTATTGGTAGTTTTTATTTGGCCTAGGGACTTATTGGTCAAAGCCTCTTTTTTTATGCTAAAATATTTTCTTTTAAAAAAAATTATTTTTTTAAAAAATAAATAAAAGTTATTACTGTTTTTTTTGTTTTTTTTTAAATAAAAATATTTAAAAAATAAAGATTTTTTTTTCTAAAAAAAAACATTGTAATGTCTTATTTGTATTTTTTAAAAATATAATTTAAAACTTTTAAAATGTAATTTTTGTAAGAATTTTATTTTTTTTAAAAAAATAAAACATTATACCGCTTTTTTTTTTTTTAAATTACTCCCTCCGTCCCAGTTTAAGGTTTTTACATTCCTTTTTGGTATGTCCCTGTTTAAAAGAATATTGTACTTTTTTCAAAAAAAAAAAATACAATATTTTTCTAAAATAAAAAAACGCTATAATGTTTTAGTTTTTTAAAAAATAAATTCTTACAAACATTACAACTTAAATTTTTTATTTTATACTTTTTAAAAATATAAATAAAACTTTACAATGTTTTTTTAGAAAAAAATTCTTTATTTTTTAAATATTTTTATTTAAAAAATAAAAAAAACATACTAAATTTATAGTTTTATTAAAAAAAAAAATTTCATTTTTTTTGAAAAAACAATTTCATATTTTTTTTAAAAAAAATTAGCATAAAATTAGTATTATTTTCAAGAAGTATTAATTAATTAAGATTTAAGAATTAAGATAATGTTAAATATTTGGAAAAAATAAATAATTTTTTAGTACTTAATATTTAAAAGTTTGCATTTTGACCCATAAAAACTAATAAGCATTACAAAATAGTCCATTCGTTACCTATTTTGCTAAATTTTCTAACATTCGTTAGTACTGGGGTGCAAAGTAGGAAAATTTGAAAGTTTAGGTACCAAACAGACCGACTTTTTCAAATGGGGGTGTAAAGTGGGAATCAGTGGATACTTTGAGGGGTAAAATGTAATTTGGCCTAAAAAATGACACACCCCCAAAGTACGATAAACAAAAATAGTATTTACCAATTTAAAAAAAGTTACAATTTTTTTTTGTTTTACAAAAAAAAAATTACTCGCTCCGTCCCAGAGTATATGTCTACCCTCTCATTTACACGGAGATTAAGAAATGTAAGTGTTGTGAATATAAAAGTAAAGTGAGAGAAAGAATGAGTGAGAGAGAATAGTAAGTTGATTGGTGTTGTGAGTATGAAAGTAAAGTAGAAGAGAGAATGAGTGAGAGGAATAGTAAAGATTTTTTGCCATTTTTGAAAGTGGACATATATTCTGGGACAGATTAAAAAGGAAATGTGGACATGTACTCTGAGACGGGGACGGAGGGAGTACATTTTTTATTTATTTTTTATTAAACACCAATCATTTATTGTTTCAAAAAAAAAAACACCAATCAGTTATTACCATTTTTTTTTTCTTACGCTAATCCATCCTCGCAAATGCGATTCCTCCACAATTCCGAAAAGTGAAACGTTTGAAAAGTCATCAAAGGTCAAAGCTACAAGAAAAGAGGATGACGGAAACGGCGACGCCGACGGCGGCGACGCCAGCAGCAGAAGAAGCAGTGAAGTACGGAATCATAGGAGTTGGAATGATGGGTAGAGAACATTTAATCAATCTTCATCATCTCCGGAGTGAGGGTGTCGCCGTCGTTGCCATCGCCGACCCACATATCCCTTCCCAGCAGCTTGCTCTCAGCTTAGCCGATTCCTTTCAATGGCGTCTAAAGGTATATCAGCCAGCTCATACAAGCATATGGCTCTCTACTTGTTATAGATTATCAATCTGAAATTCCCAATTGTTTCCTCTTCGTTAGACGTTTTGGCTAGTTACTTTTGAAATGAAAAAGCAATTAAAAAGGTTATCCACTTTCATTTTTACTCCCTCCGTCCCAAAATGATCTTCTCATTTGCCGTTTCCCATTGTCCCAAAAACTTCTTCCCATTTCCACAAGTTGGGCTTAAAATTGCGTAAACAAAACATAGCTAGTGTAGCAAGGGTTCACATTCTTAAAAAGTTTGAATAGTCAAATGGGAAGATCATTTTGGGACAGAGGGAGTATATAAACTCGCCCTCCGTCCTATTTTAAATTGAAAAACCCCGGTTATACACGCGAGAATTAAGGAAAAGTATAAGTATAATAGTAACGTGAGTATGAATAGTGGGGTAGGTGATAGTAATCGGGTTAGTTTGGGTGAATATGACAAGTGAGTCCCATTTGATTAAAAAATATTATAAAATTTCTAATTTATTCTTTTGCATTTTTAATTTTAAGCGAGGCACCTAAAATGACAAATTTACAATTTGATATGAGACAAGATGAAGTATATACATACATTTACATATGATATTCCGGATTTGGAACGGCTGTTCTCGAGCTTCTGCTATTCCGCTGTAGTGAGTGGTCCGGATGTAGCCACATCCCTTATTTTGAGATCAAGGAGTGAGACCAATTGTACTCAAGTGTCTGAAACCCACCTCAGACCTAATTAATCGTAGGCACTGATCTCAAAACAAAACTGGTGACCAAATTTTGACAGTGAAGTTGCACTGGAGCAGCGGTCCCTCGTCACGGTTTGGACTAAGTTATGGAGATTTGGATGCTATTTTTGGGCAGGGGTGTGAGTTGTTGATTAGTTAAAGCTTTAGGATTACACTGCATTTTTATGTTCATGGCAAATTATGACAACGAAGTTGATTTGTGTAGTTTATAATGTGCCTTCAAGAGAGATTTGGGATATGTTATAAAGACTTAGGTGTGCCACATATGTGTGTGTGTGTGCGTATCTTTGCTCAATAACATATCTTGATTTTGCAAAGTCAAACCGGATTGTCAATTTGGGATAGAGTAAAAGACTAATGATCTTGAAGAGCTGGGCTAGATGTATAATTTTTTCTTTGTTGTGTTGGGGCTTGGGACGGGATGGAAGCTAAACCTCCGCTTTCTGAAAGTCAACCATTTGACCGTCTGTGGGGGTTTAGGAGCTGGTAACTAGCTAATGTTGACAAGATTATTGCTTAGATAATCACATGGTCATGGTGATCAACTGTTGCAGAGGCAAAAAAAATCATTCCTCAGATAATCAATTTCCCTAAGTTGGGCACTTGAATGGTTAATTGTATGGGAACAATTTAGTTGATCCGTTCATATTTTTACCCTTATTTCATGTTTTTTCCTGTGACACTTAACTTGATAGCCTTTTTGTTAGTCAAGACCTGACTATTTAATGTCAAGTGCTTTGAAGGTATTTTCAGGGCACAAGGAGCTGTTAGACAGTGGGCTATGTGACGTACTCGTGATTTCCACTCCAAACATGACTCACTATGACATATTAATGGACATTATCGACCACCCTAAACCCCATCATGTGCTAGTTGAGAAGCCTTTGTGTACAACCGTAGCTCACTGCAGAAACGTTAGTATTCTTATCCCGTAGTTATAGTATGAGTAACAAATTCACTCATGTGTTGTAAAATTGCACATTTCCCTGAATTTACTCTCTCTCACACACATGTTCTGTAAATACTCCCTCCGTCCTGGAAAGATAGTCTCATTTGATTTTTTAAGGCCAACCTGAGTTAACTTTGACCAAACATTAATGTCAATCTATTCACCCCATGAAATTCTAAAAATTATGATTGATAAAGCACTTAATCATCAATAGCAATTTCAAATTTTTACTTGGATAACTAGATTGACATTAATATTTGGTCAAAGTTCACTTGTGTTAACCATTCAAAATCAAATGTGACTATCTTTTCCCGAAGGAGGGAGTATGTTATAAGGCCATAATGGAACGTTCAGGTTATAGAGGCTGCTAAAAGGAGACCAGAGATATTGGTTCAAGTTGGACTGGAGTATAGATACATGCCTCCTGTTGCTAAACTGATAGACATAGTTAAGGGTGGAAATTTGGGGAGGGTCAAAATGGTTGCAATCAGGGAACATCGATTTCCGTTTCTGGTCAAGGTAATAACAATAATTCAGTCTCCGTGTTTTTGACCCTTTTAGTCTATAATAGTTTTGACTTGTTCATTTTATAGGTTAATGATTGGAATAGATTCAATTGCAACAGTGGAGGTACCCTGGTAGAGAAGTGCTGCCACTTTTTTGATCTGATGAGGCTGTTTGTAGGTGCAAATCCAGTTCGTGTAATGGCCTCAGGAGCTATTGATGTTAATCACAAAAATGAAATTTATGATGGAAAGGTAAATATTTTTTTTTTATATATATAAATATATATATAGATATAGAGGGAGGACAATGACCTTTATCTTGTACTTTACCAAGGTACAATCAATGTACACACAAGTAAAGCACATTCATTAAAAATATTGACGTCAACTGCGAGAGTTGTTATCGGACGTAGGGAGTGATCATTTATTCATGTTTTCTCTTGCAGGTGCCTGATATAATTGACAATGCTTATGTGATTGTTGAATTCGACAATGGTACACGAGGAATGCTCGACCTTTGTATGTTTGCAGAAGGTAGTAAAAATGAGCAAGAAATATCTGTTGTTGGGGACACTGGAAAGGTAATTTATATCCTGAATGTTGAACTCGTAAGCGTAGTTCCTGATTTTCCCTATGTTGCAATAAAATTTTCTACATACCCAGTATATCACACAAGGGGGTCAGTTGACCCTCTCTAAGTTTGAGACATTGACAATTTTCTCCCTTGTAGTTATGAAAAAATGAGTCTTTTTATCAAAAAATTAATACTCCCTCCGTCACGAAAATAACAACTCTTTAAAAAAAATTAAGTTGGTTGATTGAACTTGGACAAAAAAATTATGAAATTTTAATTATAATCATTAAATTCTAAATATTGTAGTTGATATACCATTAAAAATACTATCAGTAAGAATATTATAATTTCTTGATGATGATGACTTTTTCATTAAATTTTAGTCAGAGTTCAATCAAATTGACTTAAGTTTAAGTACTAGCATACTTTTTGTGATGGATGGAGTATTTCTTTTTCCTTCAATTTTGACCACTTTAGAAAAATGTACTCTATGTTATAGTTTTGACTTTTGACTAACATTTTATGTGAAGTTTAGACTCTACTATAAATTTTCTACCTTTCCCCTTTATGTAAAAGGCAAAAATTGCAATCTTTTATAGTTTTGACTCCCTTCTCATGCCAACTCTACACTCTACTATGTTCTTTTCAACGGTTATAAAAATTTATCCTAGCTCCACCACTGGTACATCATATTGACTAGTTGATCGATTATAGGGCGAGGCTTTTGTTCCGGAGAATATAGTCCGTGTGGGCCTTCGAGTTGAAGGAAGAGATGGAGTCAAAACCCTCAAAGCTGAAGATCACCGAATAAAGTCCGTTAACTCTCCTCTTGTTCCAACTTTTTCTCGTCCCTTCAGAATTACCTTCATTACCCTTCTGACAATTTATTTAAACCAATTTACTATTTTTCAGATATGACGGACTGCATCACGGTTCCAGCTACTTGGAACACCTCAACTTCTTATCAGCAGTCAAATCTGAAGGCCCTAAAGTGCCTGCTGTGGATTTACATGACGGCTTAATATCGGTTGCTATTGGAGTTGCAGGTCAACTTTCCATTGAAAAGGGTAGATTCGTCACAATTGAGGAAGTCATCAATGAAACAGATTTCAGTTCATCTTAAGCAGTTCTTCTGAATCTCTCCCTGCATACATAAGGTCTGAATCTGCTTCTCGTTTTAGCTTTCAAAATATCAACTTGAACAGAGCAATACGTTCTGCATTTCTTGATCAGTGATACAAGCATGTATAAGATTTTTCGCCCGATGGATATTGTCTCGATGGAGGGGTGTCAAAATTGATGAAAAAGATAATTTTTACACTAGTTTCCTATCAAGTATATTGAATTTCCATGTTTATTTATGTGATGTAATAGACTGTTTGGAAATACAGCACTTAAGGGTGACATATTCAAGTTAGAACTTGTTTGATGATAGGATAATATATAGTAATGGAGAGTAGTTGATACTGGTCCTAAATTATTGTACTAACTACTTCTTGCCCGCTCTCTAAAATAGACCTAGGGAAAACAAAGATGAGGGAGACCTCAAAAAATACTACCCCGTCTCCGACTGTCTTTAAATGAATGTTCATTTTCAAGAATTTTTTGTCTCAAAATAAATGATTGTTTTGAAAATAACTTCGTCCCTAAGTATTTTGTTTTACCAATTTTTTTCCATTAGTTCTCTATACTTGCAAAATTAAATGTTTGGAAAAAGAATCAGAAGATTATATATGAATCTGTGCCACAAAATTGTATAAATAGTAAAATTTTCAGATGTCCTTTAAAATGAAAGTTGGACATTCATTTAGGAGTGAGTCCGAAAAACCTATTTTACACTAAACGATGTGTAAAACATGTTTCATATTAACAGATTATTATGTTTTACATTAAAGGATGAAAACAAGTTTTACACTAAAACGAGTGTAAAACATTTTCCATATTTACCACTTAGTGAGAATGACGGTCAAGGTAATTGGGAGCAACAAATCCTTGTACGCAGTAGTTAGGGTAAGGGTCATAACTTCAGAAAAAAGAAATTAGGATATTTTTAAAGTGCCAAAAATAAATTTGAATTTTGAGGAAAAATTTCTTGGGCTTCAAACATTTTGTACTAAATAAATAATGAAGTTGTTAAACGACTACCAAGTAGGACTTCAAAATAATAATAATGTAACTATCATGGGAAGCATCTTTGCTCTCAAAAATATCCAAAGAATAAAACTTAAAATAAGTTTCAAACACAAAACAACAAAGTTATTCTTGTTACACTCTTGAAGCATCTTTCCTCTCCATATCTGCCATACAAACAAACACATAAATAATAGACGTAACAAAGCCGGATTTGAGTTTTATGCAGTCGGATAACACAACAGTTTGACTGTTCGACAGTCCAAATCTCATTTCGAACAAATGCACCATCATTTATGTTAGTGGGAATAAGGGGGCCAAAAAACAATATTCTTAATAAATTAATCTAAAGATCCAAATTTAAACAGTTTTGCAGTGCAGCACGGGCCTGAACCCGAACCCGAACCCAAACCCGCATCCAACAAACCCATATTACTATAAATATGTAGCATCCTCCACTCAATGTAACATGTTATTTATATATCTGCATTCATATATTCAATCTGCTTTTCTAAAACTAGCTCTACTTATTCACCAAAAATGGCTACGATCAAGCTCCACGGAAACGCACGAACGGTAGCAACGAGCCGCGCTCTTGCTTGCCTCTATGAAAAGGATCTCGACTTCGAGTTCGTCCCTGTCAACACATTTCCTGATGTCGCTGACCACAAAAAGGAACCTTTCATCTCCCTCAATGTAAGCTCATATACTCTATCCCTTGATCCATTTTTTTTTTAAAAAAAGGAATTTTAAGAAAAATGCAGGAGTGCCCATATTGGTGTTGTTATTAAAGATGAGCTCCATTGCTTCATAATTTTATCAATTTGCTTAAATATGACTTTTGATTAAGTGCATTTTATTAATATTTATTATTTTGCATTATACTATATATTAATGGCTGCATTTTTTTTTCCTGTCCAAATTAATGTAGCCCTTTGGTCTAGTTCCAGTTCTGCAAGATGGAGATCTCAAACTCTTTGGTAAGAACTCATTTCTTAATTAAAATTAAAGCCAGTGAAATATAGGGACTAGATATATTTTTTTCATTGTCCTTTTTGTGTACTGTCTCCGTTTTAAAATGAATATTAAAAAAAATCAAATTTAACTTTTGTCAAGGCTAATTTTGAATATATATATTTTTTGAATATTAAAAAAATCAAAATTAGTCTTGACATGTTTATCAATTGACGCTTTAATACCTAATTTTATTATTTGTGTCACATTTTTTTTTATTTTTTTTAAATCTCAAATAATGTGTTGATTTACTAACTTTACACAGAATCGAGGGCGGTTACTCAATATCTTGCAACCAAGTATCATAACCAAGGAAATCAATTAATATACGACGATCTAGACAAGACGCCCATCAATTTGGTGTGGAAGGAAGTCGAGGCTCACCAATTCGACCCAATCGCCTTGAAGCTAATACTTGAGCTAGTCGTGACACCAATCTTTGGAGGTGTCACAAATGGTGCGGTGGTGGCTGAGTATGAAGCCAAGTTGGTTAAGGTTTTGACCATCTACGAGGCTCGATTGGCTCTATCCAAATACTTGGGTGGCGACACCTTCACCTTGGTGGATCTACACCATATACCTACTTTAGCGTACTTGTTAGGTACACAAGTTAAAGAGTTGTTTGATTCATTCACGCGTGTTACGGCATGGTGCGATGATATTTTAGCTAGACCAGCTTGGTTGAAGGTCATTGCTTTACGGGAAATATGAATACTTCTTCTCTAGACGTGTTAGGGCTTAGTGTGATGATATTTTAACTAGACCATCTTGGTTGAAGGTCATTGCTTTACGAGAAATTTGAATATTTCTTCTCCAGGATGAGTGTTGTATATTTATTTTTTTTCCATCACAAAACAAGGGTATCATTTCTAATAAATAAAGTCTCAAGTGTCGTGTTTTTGTTTTTTGTTTGATTGTTGTATATCTTCTTCTCATAGTCCTTTCGTTCTATAATAAATATTTTGTTTTAACTTATCAATATTATTGTTTATACCCCTATTTGGAAATACAAAAACAGTTTTGAAAACAAAAATAGAAAGAAAGGTAGTACTATAATTATTAGAAAAAGAAAGAAAGAAAAACCACCAAGTTGTTCACTTTTTTTTTTATTTTTTTTATTTGATCACTGAACTCATACTTTTGGTAGTGCAACCTATAGATCCAGCTCATACTTTTTTCGTATGTGGTCGTTTCACTTCACTAAAAAAAAAAATTCTATTAAATAGTCATGGGACATTGTGTCTGAATTTATAAGGTTAAAATAGTAAAATAAAGGCAAATTAAATTTAACTAAATATTAAGGGTCCCTGTGTCAAATCATAAAAAGGGGAAAAAAAAAAAAAAAAAAGAGGCTAAAAATATCCCTGGTTAGTTGGTCTAACATGTTCTTAAATTAAACTCTTGTTTTTTTTTTTTTTTTTAAATAATGAGTTCTTTGTTAAGAATTTACAGATTATGAGACAAGACTTTTACGCGGTATTGTTGAACCATTCTGTTTGAGAACATGTAAACTTTGTTGTGCTATATTTACATTTTTTAACACATTTATATACTAATGGTTTTTTTTTTTTTTTTGAAGGATTTATATACTAATGCTTCAAAAAATAAAAAACACATTTATATATAACATTCATTTTAAAATGAATTCAAAAAACAAATGGTAAAAAAACCAAACCTCACCTTCGGTGACCGATACGGTTCGATCCCTCTCCACATCTCTGTTATGAACATGGATAGAATTACAATTCAATTGGAAATTGAACTGAAGATTAGAATTAAACAATAGATTGGGTAGAGAAGAATGGGACGGATTCAAGCTGAATCAGAGAGGTTGAGAAGAGAAAGAAGAAATTGAGTTGAGGAATTAGAAGAAGAATTTAGGGATAGAAATCAGATAGAAAATTAGATGAGAAACAGAGAGAAATTTAGGAGAGAAACTTGTTTATTTTCATTCATTCTTTTCTCACATACCTTCCCTGCCCTATTTAACATTGCTAACGAAAATGAAATAAACCGGGAATCATAAACCGGCAACTAGTAACTCGAACTACAGCAAACCGACTCCTACTAAGTAAGACGACGACGTAACTCTTCTAACCAAAACGACGGCACATTAACATAACGGAACTAACTGAAAAGATAGAAATACTAACGGTAACCCCAATTGACCCTAGATCATAACATTCCCTTCCCCTCAAACAATCCTTGTCCTCAGGGATTAACCAATTCCCTTGAGTGAGAAATTTGCAAGCAAAATTCCCACTTTATCAAATTTGTTTACTGAAAAAGTGCACTTGCTGTCATTGAGATAGGTGGCCAAAAGTGGAGTTGCAGGCCCAGCCAATGCTTCAAAAAGTGAGCTTAACACCATCATCATTACACCTCGAGCCATCAATTTCATTGCAAGTTTTGAAGTGAGCCAATCCTGAATTGCAGTGCTAACAAGAATGAGATTTTTGAGCCAGTCCAGGTTATCATCTTGTCCTTCCCAAGGCTTTATGCACTCTTCTTTAAAAATAAACACACAGATCAAGATCTCAAGAGCCAGCCAACCTTGCTTATGTCCTTTCCTATAGCATTGAACTGAAATTCATTAGCACTTCCTGTTCTCCTAGCCATCGTAGCTCCTGCAAGTCCAACTCCACCAACTTCTATTAATGCAGGCAATACAATAGACCCTCCAACAATTGCAATAGCAGCATGATCACTTGCTCCAACCACATAGATAATAGTGCCCAATGACGGTGTTAAAGCACCAAAACCTGCGGCCTTTGCTGGTAAACCACATGTAATGGCAATTAATGTTCCACCAGTTGATGCATAAGTACTTAAGATATCTCCACGTTTCCATTTAGCCCATGTAACTTTTCGTGTTCCATTTCCCTCTTCTTTTGCTTTATCCCCTTTCAGTACAACCATTGCAGAGCAAGCAATAATAGTCTCGATAATTTCCATCATAATCCACACGACGATGAACCAGGTAACCAGCACCAATAAGGTAAAACAATGGTGACCACCACCCCCTTCTGAAAAAGATCTATCCATTTGATATCCCCACAAAAAAACTAACATCAGCTTTCTTTTGCTCAGTCGAACCCAGTACAACAAGCCCTTGGTAGTTACAGCTACATCAAATCCAGTTGAAATGATTGTAGAATCAGGGACAAACATGGAAGTTATAGGTAGCATAGCATGTTGAAATGCAAAAAAGTTACCATTATCCCCAACTCCTTCACGACTCCAAGGAATATTGATACAATATCCATTTGCATCCATGTAACAAAATTGATCAGCAGCACCAATATCAGTAAATGTACCTGGATAAAATTTACAACCCTTGTTTTATAATAACTCAATTCTGCTTGTTAACTGGTGATTGTTTTCGACAGTTTGGAATAAATTTCCCTTGCAGCAATACAATCCTTGTCGATTAAAACAGCACCACCATATTCTCACAATATTCTTCATCATAGCACCTTTATTGACCAAAACAAATACCACTCACCTGATTGGTTTGGTGATTTATTAAGAGCATTTCCCTTTTTGAGTCAACCACATAAACCAGGTCTCCATACTTATTAAAGCACAGAGCAGTTGGAGTAAACGAATCCAACCCTTTGAAAAACATGTAGTGTGATGGCGGTACAAACTCAATGTCACAGTTAGAAAAAACAAAAGGCATAGTTGTGCTCCTCCTGATCAAATATGCAGCAAAAACAAGTATTCGATGACCATGCGTCCACCAGCAAACGACAGCAATACAATCCTTCTTTCTGAGATCCTTTGAAACGACTCTAGTCTTCAATTCCCATGTAAAAACTCCTAATAACAGGGATACTGGAAAACCCAATATTGCTGCGACAACACCAGGCACACGAAAGGCCTTCTCTGTAAACCATAATGCAACAGTGATGAGCATGGTACTAATAGAACCTAATCCCCTCTTCACATATCCCTCACAATCCCAAGCAAACTGATCTCGTTCGTTGTCACCTCCAATCAAGTTCAAATACTTCACTAACACATTCACTACCCCATACAACCCAGCAGTGAGCAACAACTCACTCAAAACTGATCTCATAAGCCACGAAATACCAAATGTCTTACACACAATAATAGACAACCGTGAGAAATCATTATCTACTAACCAGAAATGTACTAGGGTGTGCACAAAATAAGCAGCATGAGCAGAATTATGAACACATCCATCTCCTAAAATAACAACAGCTTTGTTGAAAGAATTACTTGAAACATCAGTGCCAGTGCGAGGGGTGACCTTAATTCAAGCAGAAACTAATCCTCCAGAACTAAAACCAGCATCATCACTAGATATAATTGTCATTGATTCAACATTACTAATATGCATCTTGAAATGGCAGACCAGCTTTGTATCCTTCCAATTACCTCCTGGATCCCACATCAACCCAAACGATAATTCCTATTCATCTCTTAAACCAAGCCTACCACTCCTGAATTTTTTCCTAAACTCCTTTAAATCAACCAGCAGTTCTGAAATAAAAATGTAACAAACTTTTGCTACACTCTTATATCCACCAATTAACTGCAGATTCCTCGATCCGACACATGCACTACGAGTACTTCCCAATGAGAAATGATTAAGCATAACATCTCCATCCATTCCAACAAAATACTCTAATGACTGCTCAAACTTCCGTCCTTGAGCAAAACCCAACACCATTGAATTCCCTGTATATTGATCGGGCATGGATAACAATTCAAAAACCCTCATAGGTTTATCCAAACCACCAGCATCAGTTAATGCACTATTAATAGGGTTCCATGTGAAAATGCTCTTGTCAGACATATTATCAAACACCTTACATGCATCACTTAAACAAACATAGTTTCCATGATTACAATCTGCATATGAGTAAGGATTAGCTACCAAAATAGAACAATCACCAGCCATAATCTGAGAGATATTTTCCCCCACACAACAATCCAGATCTACAACCGTCTCTTCAACTTGAACCTCAACATTGTTTGTAATCAAACAATAGTTACAATCACTAACAGTAGCATTAACAGAAATCTCAACAGGTTTAACAATTACCTCATCAACAGAATCACCTGAATTGTCGGAATCCTCATCTTCATGAACCCATTCATAACCAGTATACGATTTATACAAGTCCATGGCTAAAACCCGAATTTCCTTCATGGTCGATTTAACCTTGGCGATTTCACTTTTTAACTCCGTTGTAGCGATCCGCCAGGTTTCCTCCGATCTTCTTTGACTGACTTCAAGACCCCCGATTCGTTCACCAAGTGACTCGACTCCCTTCTCTAAGGCTTCATAGTAGGCCTCCGTTTCCGCATCAGTCACCTCGACCGAGAAAGCTCTGGATACCATTTGTTATGGACGACGACGTAACACTTCTAACCAAAACGACGGCACATTAACATAACGGAACTAACTGAAAAGATAGAAATACTAACGGTACCCCAATTGACCCTAGATCATAACAATCTCCTTCTACCGTGGACATCGTTATAAAAAAAAAAACGTGAATTTAATTTTTTCGAACAGTCATTTTCTTCAGCTTGAGGTACTGTAGTAGATTTATTTGGGTTCACCAAATGCCGAGTCGCACTCGCACCCCGTTTAAATAAATGGGCTCTTTCTGCAGATAAATAGGCGGTCATTCAAACGAACCGGTATAAACTAAACAGGAGGGAAATTAGAGCCAGAGTTCGTCTTTGCTAACGAAGCCAAAATGGAAGACGACGCAGGAGAGAGATCCAGTTTTGTCATCGGCCTCATCGAGAATCGCGCCAAGGAGGTTTCTCTCTCTCTCTCTCTCTCTCACACACACACACACACACACACACACACACACACACACAATCACACACATGCATGTATATTCGCAAACAAATCATTGTGGCGTTAGTGGGAAAATGCTATTTCCGTTGAATTTTAGGTTTAGTTTTGCTGTATTTCACAATTTTGTTTGGTTTATAGTGAAATCTCGTGTTAATGTCTGCTTCGGTAGGATCTATTTTAAGTTCGAGTATATATCCTGATTCCTGCGAAATGATGATGGTTAGATAACTTATTTAGTTGAATGTATTTCGATCTGGACTTGAGGCTATGTATATGGCCATGAGTGTGTTTAGTACTGTATCATTGATGGTTTCATGTATCTATCGTGAATATCATGGGAAGAATATGTAATTGGTTGAATGCACTTCGATCGGGTCCATCTGGACATGTAAATAGACGTTATATCGTGGTAACTTGTATGTGATCTTTGGTTTGAAGTACTTCCTTTAACGAAGGAATCAGTAATAATGCTTGTTTAATTGAACTTTAGGATCTCTTTAGCCGTATTATACAATTTTGATAATAAGTTTCAGAATTTCATATTAATGTTGGTCAATAGTATTTATTTGAAGTTTTTTAATTTTCTATTGGTTGATCGTGTATTATCCTGCAGCAGTGTGTTTAATGCTGACAGTTGGTTGGGAAATAACGATAGTTAGATTGAATATAAAGTCGAATGTAATTTGAGCTGGCTTGCTGGGCATGAAACACTGTGTATGGATGTTAGATGTGTTTACATGTATCTATTTTCTATACGGCATTAGGACTTATTTTTGTGCAGGAAGCAGTGCCAATTTTATTGAGTTTAGGGTGAGTTTGTTTAGGGTTGACTCAAATTCGTAGTCATGGTATAATCGGGAGTTTACTAATTGTATTTAGTATATGTAACAATCACTTGTAAAAGTGACGGGTTATGTTTGGGTTTTCCGGTTGTAGTAATGTAAAAGTAATAATTCCTAGTTATATTAGGAGAATATAATTGGGGTTATTTGTTGTGGCTATATAAAGGGTACGAGGTTTGTATTTTAGGGTGTTACGCGTTAGTACCTAACGCCAAGTGATGATATTTATCTTAAACCAGGTTGGAGTGGCTGCTTTTGACTTGAGGTCAGCTTCAATGCACCTATCCCAGTTCATTGAAACTAGCAGTTCTTATCAAAACACAAAGACTCTGCTACATTTTTATGATCCCATGGTGATAATTGTCCCTCCAAATAAGCTTGCGCCTGATGGGATGGTTGGAGTTTCAGAACTGGTTGAAAGGCTCTATTCGTCAATTCGAAAGGTTTAAGAAGGGTCATTGTATATATTCACAAGTTGCAATAAGAAGATATGACTTAGGCATGTACTGATGTATGCAGGTTACTATGGTTCGTGGTTGTTTCGATGACACCAGGGTAATGCCAAATTTCCATGCATCAAATTTCCATGCATCACTTTTCCTTAGCTACTGCAATTTAGATGCTGATCTGTGTCTTTTCTTTGGTTTCTTCCATTTATCGCTAAAGGGCGCTGTGCTGATTAGAAACTTAGCAGCCAAGGAACCTTCTGCACTTGGTTTGGATACTTACTACAAGCAGTATTATCTTTGCTTAGCTGCAGCTGCTGCAGCTATCAAGTGGTAAGATAAACAACTTCGTGATGAAAATGTCCTGCAGTTGCTATAAACAATGATGCATCTTGTGAATTACCTGTTAGATGTGTTCCTTTGTTATTGTCTAGCTTTGAAATGCTCTGACTACTGCGTCATACTCACTCAGGACAGAAGCAGAGAAAGGTCTCATCATTACAAACCACTCATTATTGGTATATATACATTCTTCTTCTCCCCATCTATTCTTCTCCTCTCCCGTAGGACACAATTATATAAGAAAGCAATTCCACGGAAAATGTGATCCTTGAATGCTCACCTTCAACAATAATTGGTCAAGTGTAAAACAAGGCACAACAACATGGTATCGTTCTGAATTAGTGAAAGATAGTCTTGATTCTTCACGTCATTGTTTCAGTTTTAGATGATTCTTAGAAGATTCATGCATTTTTGCTTCTGCATGAATTTATTTCATGAGTTTTAGCGCGCCTTTCAGTCATAAAGTTCGTAGCATTCAAATTGTTTTAGTATTTCTTGGGAACTGCTGTTATCGCTGCCACCCCATTCTAGTTCAATATAACTATAGTGACTGCTTCTTCTGTTTTTTTTTTTTCATAAGTTCGAGTATATTAGTAAGGGGTAAAATTTGTTTGATTCCACGATGAACTGGGGTAACTGGAGTTTTAAAATATTTTGAGTTTGGAGATACTTGATATTCATGTTCACAGCCAGTAGGTTATCTTTAAGTCTTGACTCTTACACATATATATCCTTTGTGATATCCCAGAGAGCTTCCCTGGCAAGAGTGAATGAACTTCATTTGGCTGTTTATTTGGCTCCTATTCTATTTCTCTGTAGGCTTATTTGCCCACGTTCTACCAACAGTTAAATTATTCAAGTACATAAAAAAAAGGGGATTATATTGTTTCTGTAGAACTATCAGTTGTGAAGTTTCGAATAGAGGGTTTTATCTGCAGAAAACTTATTTTTAGTCTAGAAAGAAAATTTTGTTCTTTACTAGTACCAAGCGACCAGTCAAATCTTTATCACTTTTGGTTGAATTATCCATCATTTAACTGTGCATGGCCATTACCCAGGTTACTTTTAATGGATCATTTGACCACATGAATATTGACGCGACTAGGTAATCATCCAATATTTTGTGATTACAAGATATGTCTATCAGCTAATCAAACAATTTTCGGAATTATTTGGTTACTTAACAGTTACTGTTTGTGATAGTGTCCAGAACTTGGAAATCATAGAGCCACTGAATTCAACACTTTTGGGTACAAGCAACAAAAAGAGAAGTTTGTTCCAAACGCTCAAGACAACAAGAACCATAGGAGGGTAGGTTATTAGCCTGCTAATAAGCTGTTCACACCTTTTTCTTATCTTGGTCTACCTTTCCCGTTCTTAGTTTTCCATACATGATAGTCTTAACATTAAGTTTTCATTCTTTAATTTTTTTCGGTTTGGGAATTGAAATTAAACATTTAGCTTTCATGTGAACTTTCCCTACAAATATATAGAAGTATCTGTGAATGATTGGAACTAAGTTTTCTTGGATCAAAACTATTTAGTGTGTTAGCCTTTGGGTTAACCGAAGGCACAACTTGTCATCACCACTATAATTTCTAATCTTTTTACCAAGTGGTAGAACTTCTCTAGAAGAAACCTTATCCAGTCCTTATTGGATGGTAAGGGCATGGGTGGAGGAAGTGAAATATTTGATATCGTTATGCAGGACTAGACTTCTTCGGGCCAACCTTTTGCAACCTCTGAAGGACACTGAAACTATCAAAGCTCGACTTGATTGCCTGGTATGTAGTGATCATGTTTATGAAATATGTATTGAAATTCAATCAACTCAGCGAAGATTTAAAATTGAGAACTACTTTATTTCTGGAAGAAATATTTTAGCACTATATTTCCTTTTTTTCTTTGGGTGGAGGGTCTTGCTGGGAAGTGGATAGCTATAAACAGCATCCTTACGGGATGAACCCATCTATTTCTCCAATTTCTTTGAATTCGGAAAAGGAAATTTTCATTGATTGCTACTTAAGCATGTAAAATTGTTGATGCTCTAGAAATATCAGTAGTCTGCATATCAACTCTGCCATGAGACTAGTGGATTCTGGATGGCATTCCTCTTTCCCCAACAAATGTATAGCCTATATATTTTTTCTGTCCATTTCAGATATCATAATTAAATAACGTGTAAACTGTAAAGTACATATTCAAAAATTTACCTCTATTCCAGATTATGTTTATCTTCCTTCTAGTTAAATTTGTATGTTCATGCATGTGGAGTGTATTGACAGTTTTAGCTGTTAAATCCCATTATGGAATTGCATATCTGGCAGTCTATGCTACATAAAATATAGCACAAGCATACGCGTTGTTGTTTTTCATTGTTAATATTGAAACCTTTGAAATGGTTGTTCTCCAGAGGAAGGTTAAGTTTTCAATGCCAACATCAAGTGCCTTCTTTTTCTCCTCTCATTTAACTCTATATTAGAGCAAAAGGAAGATATGGATCTGCAAATTTCTTCAGGATGGTTCTAAAGAGTGTACTTTAGCCGAGAAATATTAGATATTTTGTGATTGACTACGTATTGAAGATGTGTGAATAATAACATCGTAGGAGGACATTGAAGGAAGTTTTCTTAAAACTGCACTAGCCATGTTTTCCAGACAGAACCTGCTTATCTTTGCTTGACAATTCTGGTAGTGTAGTTAATCAAAGTCACTTTTTTTATATTAGTTCCTCTCATCGCCGTGCAAGTAAAATTTGGATGTCATTATCATCTTATCAGATAGTTTCCGATTTTTCTTAAAAAAACCTCGTCAATGGTAATCTTAAACAGAATTCATATTTTTAAATGGTGGCAGCAGTTATTCGAACTGACTAGGACATAAGGAAGGTTAGTGCCTGAAATTTACTGTTTCCTGAATCAGGCTGATTGGTCTTTGCTCGCTGGTAGTAACGAGATGAATGTTGATTTTGTGCTCTGGATAATATTTACTTGCTAAGGGCAAAATAAAGCAATCTCAGTTCATTATTTCAGTTACAATAATTTCTGTGCCCAGCTTTATATTGGTCATACCGTAGCTGATTAAACATATAACTACAGTTCTTCACAATAATGTTGCACTAACTACTTGACTAATTTTATTCTGTGGTATCTCTACTCAAGGATGAATTAATGAGCAATGAGCAGCAGTTCTTCACAATAATGTTGCACTAACTACTTGACTAATTTTATTCTGTGGTATCTACTACTCAAGGATGAATTAATGAGCAATGAGCAGCTGTTCTTTGGCCTGTCACAGGCTCTTCGAAAATTCCCAAAAGAAACTGGTAAGTGTAAGAAGAAAGGTTTGAGACATGAATTTTTTTCTGCTTATACATACATCTGTATACTTACACACACACACACCTATATATACATACATATATGTATATAAATACACTTATATGTATATATACAAATAAATGTGTGTGTGTGTGTGTATATATATATATATATATATATATATATATATGCATAAAAAAAAGGGCAGCCCGGTGCTTATACATATTTGCATATATATGCATATATATATGCATATATATGCAAATATGTATGTATATACTGTATACTCCCTCCGTCCCACCACAAGTGAGACCAACTTGTGGGGCACAATAATTAAGAAAAAGATAGGATATGTGTGGTAGAAAATGAAGAGAGAGAATGAGTGGGGTAATAGTATTGTTGGTTGAATAAATTGAGTGGTGGAAAATGAAGAGAAATAATGAGTGAGGTTAAATGGTGGGGTTAGTTGAATATAAATATATTAAAATATTTCCATTTTGGGCAGTCTCACTTGTGGTGGGACGGACTGAAAAGGAAATAAGTCTCACTTGTGGTGGGACGGAGGGAGTATATATGTATGTTTGTGTATATGTATATGTATACATCTGTATATACTCCCTCCGTCCCACCTCACTTAAGACTTATTTCCATTTTGGTCCGTCCCACTTCACTTGAGACTCCCTAAAATAGCCATCTTTTTATTATTTTATATTCAAACTACCCCACCACTCATTTTCTCTTTTCATTTTCCACCACTCAATTTATTCAACCAACACTACTATTTACCCCACTCATTCTCCCTCTTCATTTTCTACCACACATTTTCTTTACTTTATTCTTTTTCCTTAGTTATTGTGCCCACCTCTTAGGTCTCAAGTGAGGTGGGACGGAGGGAGTATATGTATATATGTGTATGTATATGTATATGATATGTTAGCTCCAGATGCAGATGCTTATTCATGCCTTTCATTCAGATAGGGTCCTTTGTCACTTCTGCTTCAAGCCAAAGAAAGTAACAAATGAAGTCTTGCGCATTGATAATGCAAGAAAGAGCCAACTTCTAATATCAAGCATTATTCTTCTTAAAACTGCTCTAGATGCCTTGCCATTACTTTCAAAGGTAATACAAGTCTTTTTTTTTTTTCTCTTTTTTCTTTTTTTTTCTACTTCTTCTCCGTTTTTATTTCCTGTTCTTTTCCCCATCTCAGATTCTTAAAAGTTCCAAGTTGATTCAAGTTGTAATGATCATAACTGGTCTCAGGTTCTTAAGGAGGCAAAGTGTTTTCTTCTTGGAAATGTATATACATCCGTATGTGAGAATGGGAAGTATGATTCCATACGGAAAAGGTAATATGTGAGTCTTTAAGCCTTTTTTTAACTGTAACCAGTCATATGAGCATAGTTCTTGATTCTGAATTCCTTTTATGGATCATCAGTTAAGCATGCATTCTGGGCGTAATTAAGTTCATAAATCCTCGGCAAGTTGAGATGTGTTCTAGATACTTAAATTCCAGTTGAGTTCTATATGTCTTGAAGAACAATTAGATAATCTTGGTACTTTAACATAATGAACATAAACACTTATAGGGATGTACAGTATACTATCTAGACATTCTTAAAATTGACTTTTGAAAATGTGTTTATCCCAGAATTGGAGAGGTAATCGACGAGGACGTGCTTCATGCACGGGTTCCTTTTATTGCCCGGACACAACAGTGCTTTGCTGTCAAGGCTGGAATAGATGGACTTCTGGATATTGCACGAAGATCATTCTGTGACACCAGTGAAGGTTTCTATAGGAGTTGCTATCATTAATAGTTTCATCTAGTTGTGCAACGATCCTTAATTTATATTGTTGATGAATTGACAGCCATTCACAACCTTGCAAACAAGTATCGAGAAGATTTTAAGCTACCAAATTTGAAAATTCCATTTAATAGCAGGCAAGGGTTTTACTTCAGTATTCCTCACAAGGATGTACAGGGAAAGCTTCCTACTAAGTTCATTCAGGTGGTAATGCAATCTTATCAATATTTAAAGATCTCGGTATGTAATTTTTTGCTGACACTTTATCTCGTGTTGTACAAATCAGGTTGTAAAACATGGGAACAATATCCATTGCTCAACTCTCGAACTTGCTTCTGTGAGTATTATCATCCTTTTTGATACTTTAACTTGATGTTTGGTGGAAACTTCTCGAGTTTATGGTATTTGTCTCCACATGTTTATCTGATGTATTTGCTAGCGCGCTGTTTGATATATATACGCCTTGTACCACAGCTCCCAGGGGGCAGTTTTTTTGTAGCTTTCCCTTGAATTAGGTGATGGGATTTTCCATCCCTACTTTCTATTATTCGTGGGTCGTACATTATTACAAATTACATAGTATAGATCAAGGAACTAAGATATTTTCCCACGACTGCCCATTAGAAAAATTATACTCCACAGAATAATTAAAATATCTGCTGTGTCTTAAAACAAGTAGTCTTTTCAGTGCTGTTGGTAGTACTCCATCCGTCCCAAAATAAATGTTGCAGTTGACTTGTCAACGGTTTTGAGAAGTGTGCTTTACATAGTTGTACATTGCATGTACAACGGTAAAATTTCACAAAGAATGATTCATAATTTAGAAAGCGACATTTATTTTAGGACGGACCAAAATGGAAAGTGTGGCATTTATTATGGGATGGAGGGAGTCGTAAGGAAGCAAGGACACTTCTCAATCTGAACCTTATGTGAGACAGACAAGGAAAGAGTGACGCTGATGTAAAAAAATGTCCTATTGATGAGTGGTGTGTTCCTATACATGTCAATTTTTTTTTGAATCTCTCTTGGATGCTGCACTCCGAGCTTGCTCTTGTTTGAAATTATCAAATATGTTGTCGTTGACATCTGGGTGCAAATTTGCTCTTCAAGTTGAGCGTAAGTAGCTGAAATCATTTTTCTACCTTTCTCTGACATCTGTCATCATTCTTTCAGTTTCATAAAGATGTGTTTTCTATGAGTGAACATGTATCATGAGCAAGACAGTGATGCTAAGTTAAACTAGTATTGTGGTTGGCTTCACATAAATTAATGATCATAAAATCTTTAGACGTGCCTTGTCAAAAGTCGGTACGATGAGTTGGCTTCCAGCTGCTTAAGTGATTCTTCATTGTCACACATTTTAGGAGGGAGGGAGAGGTGTGTGTATACGTGGGGACTGTGGGCGGGTGGAGAAGAGTTAGCGGTGGGGTGGAACATGCTGTAATTGAAAGTGATGGCAACTTTCTGCAGCTTAATGTGGACGAATTAGTGCAGTGGTCATTCAATTTTCAGTACTCAGGTGGGCTGAAGGGTCAGTCTATTGCATGATAGGAACTACAGTAGGAATTAAAGTGTATTTTAGGCATCTCAAGATGTCAACTACTTAGAGGTTTTCGGGTGAAGGTGATGCAGTTTGTTCTGTATATGTGTGAGTGTGGATCACTGCACCAGCACTGTAATATGGTGTTTTTTTGTTCGTGGAAGGTTATTCAGGTTTTCAACAAGTTTAATTATTCTTCATTCTTGGTCCAAATGCAGCTAAATGTAAGAAACAAGTCTGCTGCTGGAGAATGCTATATACGGACAGAACTTTGTCTTGAAGGTTAGTCTAACTCTGATTTATGTACTAAATGTTTACCGTGCCTGGATTGCACTTTTGTTGTTATTTTCTTGAACTGCTACTTCCTCCCCAATGAAGTGCATGACGTTGGACAATATGTTGATTCGTAGATTGGAGGCATTTGCTAATAATAATCAAACTACCAGTTTCTACCTGTAAAATGTTCCTATCAGATGGATTTACTCTGTCTGGCTAATCAGAAGGACTAACTAAACACTTTCTTTTAGTTGCAATGTCTTAAATTTTAGGGTTATAAAGTAACCATGGCCAGGTTTCCGCACATCGTTAAGATTGGAATTTTTAACATTCATCTAGAATTCTAGATCTATGCTTGGTGTGTTTATTTTACTTCACCCTTCTGGTTGAATGGTAACAATTACAGATGCTGGTGAGTTGCTCTTGGACATTGCTATACATAATTAAATACAGTAATAACATACCCAGATTCTGTTAATTTTTCATTCATACAAGAATATACTCTTTGAACATGCTTAGAATTTTGCTGTTGTAATAGATACACTCCCTCTGTCCCATAATGATTGTCGTAGTTGACTTGTCAAACGATTTAAGGATTGTGCCTTACTTTTTTGTACATTATTTGAACCATTGTAAAATGCACTAATTAGAAATGTGACTCTTATTTTGGGATGGACCAAAAAGGAAAGTGTGACACTTATTATGGGACAGAAGTGGTATTTAATATATCTTAACATGACAAGGGAGTCCATTTTAACCTTGATAAAGATTGTTTACTCCTATATTCAATCTAAACATGAATGTATATTTGGGTCATTTGTACCTTAAAGAAAAAGAGAATAGTATTGTGCTTTAATCACTCTTCACAGATCTGTAGACTCTTGCACCATATGCTTTTGTTTTTCCATTGACTTCTATTCTTTGCCCAAACCTTTACTAACTACGAAGAATGTGCAAGCAACCCAATCTTGTATAACTAATACCTGTTTACTTTATGGAATCTTTTCTTATTTTATTGTTTTCTAAATCTGGAAATTAATTGCAGCACTAATGGACGCCATTAGGGAGGATGTATCTGTTCTCACCCTTCTTGCTGAGGTCTTATGCCTATTAGATATGCTTGTCAATTCATTTGCTCATATGATATCCACCAAGCCTGTAGATCGATACATCAGACCCCAATTTACGGGTAGCTACTTTGACTTCTTTTCGTGAAAATTTTCCATGCCTCAATAGTTGGTGTGGCACAAGTAATTGATTTTCTCATGTTACTCTTAGATAATGGCCCATTGGCCATCGATGCTGGAAGACACCCGATCCTTGAAAGTGTACACAATGACTTTATTGTATGTTGAACTTCTCCCATCAGTTGAATCATGTTCTTGAGAATTCGTCATGACTTTTTCAATGACAAGTCTTGAATTGGTAATGCATTGAGATATTAGTGGTTTGACTTCTGTTTTGCAGCCCAATAATCTCTTTCTTTCTGAAGCTTCAAACATGGTAATTGTCATGGGCCCTAACATGTAAGGTTCTTACTTTTGCGATTCCTTTTTTCCACTAGTTGATCCATATGATTGAAGTAAAATTAAGCAACTCAGCTATTGGGCATATTCCCTTTCCATGGGTTAGAATGAAAATAATAATTCAGATGCAGCTGTTTCAAAAGGTATCTACATTAGGTTGCCCAATAATAATCTACGCCTTTTAGGAGAGAGAGGGGCGGGGGGGGGGGGTCGGGAAGAAAAAGGCTCCTTAACCCTATCATTTACTTGTATGAACGCCTTGACATATCAGTGAGACACTTGAATACCTCTACATGTCATTCAGAAACTTGAGTAGTGCCAAAATTGTGCAGCTTTCAGTACATTTGTTTTTTTTCCATCTAAGAGAAGCTTGTGCATTCATTTTCCACATTAAATACGGCTTCCGCTTCTTCTTTTTTTTTTTTTTTTTTTTTTTTTACCAGAGAGTGGAAATAGATTTGTACATTTTGTTTCTGAATATACAAATATTATCTCCTGTAGGAGTGGAAAGAGTACTTATCTTCAGCAGACGTGCCTGATTGTCATTCTTGCTCAAATTGGTTGCTACATTCCTGCCCGCTTTGCAACTTTGAGAGTAGTTGATCGTGTATTTACGAGGATGGGGACTGTGGACAATCTTGAATCAAACTCGAGTACGGTATGTTCATTTATTTGTCACAAGATAAAATCCTGTCAAATGATAGTACTCCGTCCCAAAAAGATCTTCACGTTTTACTATTCAAACTTTTTAAGGATGTGAACACTTGCTTCACTAGCCATGTTGTGTGTGTACACATTTAAGCCTAAATTGTGGAAATGTGAAGAACTTTTTGGGACACTGAAATATGGCAAATGAGAAGATCATTTTGGGACAGAGGGAGTATTCATTTTTCATGCTTAAATTCTACTGGAAGGGCTTTACTTATTCTAGTTTAAATGATGTTCGCATCTTAGTATTTTAATCACATATATGGAGTTGAGCATGCCAATCTTCTAAACAAAGGTCCAAAAGTAGTAGCCGAACAAATGCCTGTATACCTTTTTTTATTGTATTTTTGCTTGATTGCTATTTTTCATCGAGAACAATACTAAACACCTGTTGCTCTAAACAAAATTATCGGTTTTGAAGTTCATGACAGAGATGAAGGAGACAGCTTTCATTATGCAGAATGTTTCTGACAGGTATCTAAACCATGAAATATACTCAGGCCTGAAGGCATTGAATTATCTGTTGGATATTTGAATGTTAAGTGAATCTTTGAGCTGAAAGCAGGAGTCTGATTGTTATGGATGAACTTGGGAGGGCTACTTCTTCCTCTGATGGTTTGGCCATTGCATGGAGCTGCTGTGAACATCTCTTAGCACTCAAAGCGTAACTTCCACTCACCCTTTATCTTTTCTCCAGGATGCATTTGAAGAATCCATTATTGTGTGTATATATAGAACACATTTTACAAATCCTATAACAGTGTTTATGACGATTTGCATTTTCCATTCTGGAAAAGTTGTATGATACTGATGCTAGGCACTCATGAAGTTGTTAAGTATGAAGATAGCATTTACATTTCTTTCCAGTAGGTGGAGAACTAGTATTCTGCTATCTTAGTGTGTGTGTGTGTGTGTGAGACGTAAATTGCTAAATAAATTGATGGCAAGAGATCTAAATTTCAAAACAACTGAACTGTTCATCAAATTCTTGGCTATTACAAGTTTAGTACTCCGTCTTGGAATAAAAGTCATAGTTGACAAGTCAACATTTTAAGCTTTTGGTTATGTTTCCTTAAGTGCCCCCTCTTTTCATAGGAGGTACAAGCGTTGTCAATTGACCTTGATTCCTACAATTTTCTTTAAGAAAGGACAACTTAGGGAGATCACCAAAATTTATAACCTGTTTTGAGAAATGCGACATTCACTTTGGGACAAACCAAAATGGAAAGTGCGACATTTATTGCGGGACGGAGGGAGTAGATGAAAACTCTCTCTAGTCTCTACTTTCCTTTCTGGATCTCATATTTGTCTCTGTGGTTATATCTCCAATCCACCATGTTTTAGCTTGTACTTGTCATTAAACTGAACTTTGTCTTTGCATGGAAGAGCTAACTCATTTATTGCTCAGCTTACATCCAGAAACAAGAACTGAACAAAGTGCATGTTTGCTTCTTAGTGATTATCTTCTCTTTCAAGCATTTTGCATGGAATGAAGATCATTATATTTTCCTGTTGTCCAATCTCATGACGTTTATTCTTTGTTTCAGCTACACCATATTTGCTACTCATATGGAGAACTTATCTGAATTAGCCACCATCTACCCAAATGTAAAGATTCTCCACTTTCACGTGGACGTAAAAAACAATCGCTTGGATTTCAAGGTTGTAAAGCTATAAAGATCAAAATAAAATGCTGTTTTTTAGTTTCTGGTGTACAATATGATTTCTTAATGAATTTGATTCCTGTTCCCAGTTTCAACTGCAGGATGGACTGAGGCATGTAACACACTATGGCCTTCTGTTAGCTGGAGTTGCTGGACTGCCTAGTTCAGTAATTGACACTGCCAGAGTTATCACATCAAAAATTACAGAAAAGGTTAGTTTTGTACTTCTGTTGACCTGTGAACTTACCCTGAATTAGATTTTCAAAGTACTAAATCGTAATCTCCACTTCTCAGTTCCACAAATCAGAAACCTGCTTGCATCTCATATTCCCAATTATAAAAAAGAATCGACTTGTCAAATGGGATCACTCTTTGGTAGTTGATTTGAAAAGCGTAAAGTCTTAAAAAGACTTTGATTTCGTTTTCAAATCAATTGTCATTGGGCTTCACAAAGTTTCCATGTAATATACTCGGGGAGAAGTTGTAGACTTGTAGTTAATGAAGGGTTCCAAATAATTAAAATAAGGAAATGATTTTCCTTGACAAAAGAATATGGAGTAAAGACCTTCTAAGTAGAAAGTGGAAGTCAAGAATACCCACTGAAGGCAAACTTAAAACGGATTGTTCATTGCGAAACCGGAAACAAGAAGTAGTGAATTGCAAATAAAAAGACCTTAATCCATGACAATACACAATCTGATCCCAAATGAGTATGTTAAAATTTGGCAGTATGTAACGTGCAAATGCTAATAATAATAATGATGATTTTCATTTCAACTTCTTCGAGAATTACATTTTCGAAACATCTCTAAACCCTTGAGAAAGTAAATTCTACCGGCATTTCTCCATCTTTAAAGTTAGGAATGGCTTCTGCCATCACTGTGAGGACTGCAGGACTGCAGGACACTGGTTCAGTGATTGACACTCCCAGAATTATCACATCAAAAATTACAGACAAGGTTAGTTCTGTACTTCTGTTGTCCTGTGAACTTACCCTGAACTAAATTTTCAAAGTACTAAGTCAGAATCAACTTCTCAGTTCCACAAATCAGAAACATCCTCGAGTCTCATATTCCCTATTCTAAAAAAAGAATGACTTGTCAAATGGGATCACTCTTTGGTAGTTGATATGAAAAAGTTTAAGGCATGAATAGACTTTTGATTTTGTTTTCAAATCAATTGTCATTGGACTTCATAAAGTTTCCATGTAATATTCACAGGGAGAAGTAGTTAAGGAAGGTTTCCAGATAATTAAAGTAAGGAAATGATTTTCCTTGACAGAAGAATATGGTAAGACCTCCGAGTCCAAAGTGGATGTCAAGAATACCCACTGAAGGCAAACCTTAAAACGGATTGTTTATTGCAAAACTGGGAAACTAGTAAGTAGCAAATTGCTTACAAATAAAAAGACCTCAATCCATGACAATACCCAATCTGATCCCGAATGTGTCACCTGCTAATAATAATAATGATTTTCATTTCAACTTCTTCAAGAATTACGTTTTCGAAACTTCTTCAAGCCCCCCTTGAGAAAGCAAATTCTACCTTTACTCCATCTTGAAAGTTAGGAATGGCTTCTGCCATCACTGTGAGGACTGCTGGACACTGGTCCACATAGTCTCATTCTCTTGTTAGGCGGGCTCCAAGGAAATCTAATTCACGTTGAGTTGCAATCCTACAGCTCTTCTAGTGGATCAGGCAGAACCTTAACAAGGTGGTTGTAGTTTATGTTTATTTTTCACACTGTTGATATCTACACATTATTTTAGATTACACATCTGATATCATGTCTAAGCTCCTATATTCACATATAATTCCCCATTTTTGCACATTATAGTCTACTCAAAGTTTGAAGACTTTGTTGTTAATTGAGATCATTGTTGCTCTCTTATCTTCACACAGAACAGACTTCCATATTATGTGCACATTATCAATATGTTTGCACTTTATGTGACTTGCATTAATTCTACTGATACTTGAAAGTCATGCAACCAAATAGTTACTCCACAGTACTTCGTACATAAAATCTGAGTCCGACTTATAACTGGACTCGGAGTTCTTTTTTTCACTAATCTTGTCATAATAGAATTTTCATTTCTCGGTATTCAAGGAAGTGAGGAGAATGGAGGTGAATTACGAGCAGTATCATCATATCCAAAAAACCTACCGTGTGGCTCAACGGCTTATATGCTTGAAATACTCCAGTCAGGACGAAGACTCGATTCGTCAAGCATTGCAAAATCTGAAAGAGAGCTTAGCGGAATAATACTAATAAGGTCAGCAACATTCATCCTCATCTATGCCATTCTCTGCTGAAGTGAGTTCCTCTCTCTCTCTCTCTCTCCTCCCCCTCCCATTTCTCTCTCTCTCTCTCTAACACACACACAAACTTCATTTCCTTGTAGATGTTCTGGTTTCCATTTTGATTCTTTTGCATAGGATCATTAAGATGGTATCCCCACCACCCCCAACCAAACTTGTGGGTTCTAGTAATCATAATAAGGTTGATTGGTCATCAACTTAAGGTATTGGTAAATGGCAGGGTAGCTGATTCATTGCTTGTCAATGCTAGAATTGGATGTACGATATGTGATTCAATTCGGTATTCACATATTGATGAAACATGATTAAATCCCTTTGAAGTAACAACAGAAATGTGACTAGCGAAATCGAACCACTATAGTTGTTTTAAATTTGAATAATCATGCTATAAAGAAGGGATCCTTGCGCCATTCCCATTGCATTTTCCGGAAAAATTCTATTCTTCAAGTGCATCATGCAATCTATACCCGATAGATGAAAAATCACTGTTCTCGATGCAATTGAATAAATTGAGCCCAAGTATATTAGGTGACGTTACCCCACCGGGATGATTGTGGGTGATAGCGACGACGACAAGTATTTCATTGCCTCCTTCTTACTAAGTGAAGATGTGAATACTCCAAGGATAGAGACATTTATGTTCCCTTCAAAGGAACATTTCCTTGAGAAAGTATCTTTAGTAGCCTAACAACTTTTGTATGACAAAACAATCCTCAAGGATGGTGACATTCTAAGATGTTAGTGTCTTTTCAGCCTTATTCTTACATTTACTTAAAAAGTTGACATGGACCTCTTTAATGGGACGGAGGGAGTATGTAATCATTATACGTGTAATGAATTTTTTCTGGGTTGATTTTTTTGCTTTAGTGGTGCTTTTTCAGGGGTGAGGAACAAAGAGCGAATACTGATTTTGTTACTATTTCGATGAAGGTAGAGAATAGTTTGCTAGGCTTGAAAAATATGTACGAAAAGGAGAGAAGACAAAGGTAACTTGCGTGGATTCTGCTTTAAGAGTAGGTGTAGCTTCTTTTATAGAGATTTATGGAAAAGGAGGATATACTGAACAAACATACTATTATTATGAATGTGTTCCGACTTGAAAATCTCTGGTGGTCTATCAATGTGTGACAGTGTTTGTCTTTGCTTTCTACATTTCCGATGCCTGAAAAATTAATCATTTCTATGTTATGGCTGATTCTTTTTAACTACAATTGAAGCTGTAAGGCATTGGCATTTGGATCAGGCATTGATGGATTCCTCCTTTTGCAGGCTGGCCTTGTTATTAGCTAGTGTTCAATAGTAGACTTGAAATGTTCGGGACGGGACGTGAAACTCATTTTTCCTGGTTTTAGATTGTAGAAGAAGATGCTCTGGTATAGTTTGCTTATGTATTGATGTAGCTTTCTTAATGTTGATACGCATTCAATAAAAGTTCCTGGGAGAATATGAAACATCATATGAAATCCTAAAAGAAAAAAGAGGAATCCTCAAAACTCGTGTTTTAGTCGAAGTGTGAATAAACTAAGAAGACGAGGGAGTATGTATTATTAAAATTTTCCTTCTAACCATTTAGTTTTGCTCTGCGAAGAAAGAAAGAAAAGATGAGGACAGCAACCAAACTGGGTTTTATTGGAGAGAGAATGACAATTAAAAAGTTATTGTTATGGTAGGTTTTTCCCGCTCTCTTTAAAAGTTATTGTCATGTTGTTTCTCATCGTTGATTTTTTGAACTTTTCTCAATGTTAACGGCCCATTCGTCTCTAACGCACCTCCATAAAATAAGTATGTACATGTACGGATAATATTTAAGGATAATATTCAGATACTCTCTCCGTCCCACCCAAATTAGGATTTTTTTGGTTGGATACGGGGATTAAAAAAAAAGTGTTAGTGGAGTAGATATTGTGAGTATGAAAAGTAAAGTATAAAAGAGAGTGGGGTAAAAAATAATGAGTGAAAAGTTGTTGTGAGTGTAAATGTGGGTCACATTAAATAAAACACTTTCATTTTTGGGTTGCTCTAATTCGAACAGGACATCCAAAATGAAAATTTGTCATAATTCGAGTGGGGCAGAGGGAGTATATCTTAAAGTTAACTTTATTACTCTCTCTGTCCCGGAATAAATGTCACATGTGGTTAATTAAGTTGAACTTTGGTCAAAAAGTTATGAAAATTTGATTATCTTTGTACTATTCTAAAAATAGTTATTGATACTTCAATAGAAACACTATTCATAACTATTTTAATCATTTCATGAAAATAAATAATCTAGCATCAAATCAAATGTTGGTTAAAGTTTAACTTAATTGACCATATGTAACATTTATTTTCCGACAATGGGAGTATATCTTTAAAGTCACATTCTTCTCATATAAAATTTGACACTCATCAATCAAGTTTCCATCCAAAATACAAAAATAGTAATGTGGTGACATATGTAAATTTAAAATAAGCTTATAGGACCTGACATGTGAAATTCTAATTACGCTAGCATATGCCATATAAAATTTCACGATTATAATTTCATGTGAATTGCTTTTATAGTATAGAAAAGTTATAGGGTTCAACTTGTGCCAAATAAAGAAAACAGGAAAAGTAATCGTCGCACTTAGACATGGCAAACCCTGACCCAGACCCGTGGTGTTCCGTGGAACCGGACCCGGATTTGATCTGTAAGAACCGGACCCGTGCAAGACCCGTGATCCGTCGAAACCGTACCCGTGTTTGATGCGTTTCGTTACTGGTTCCTCCTTTTCAGAACCCGTACCCGTGCGGACCCATCGAAACCCTTCAAATTTTGTTAGTTTTATAACATAATGTGTTAAAAATGTAACATTTCATTGATTTTAACAAAAAAACAGTTACTTTTTAAACATATTATGTTAGTGTTTTAACAAAAAATCTAACAAATTATGTTAAAATTTAACAGTTAAATTTGAAAAAAGAAAATAAAAATTAAAAAAGGACCCGTCGAACCGTGGACCCGCAACCGTAGGACCCGTACCCGTGTACTACATGGTTCCAATACGATTCCTTCGTTTAGGGACCCCGGACCCGTGGGACCTGTACCCGAAACCGTATTTGGCCATGTCTAGTCGTACTTTATTTATCCAATTTCTTTAGGAATGTATTTTATTTGTTTTTACATTCAATAATAAAATAGGACAAAAACGTAACATGATACTTAATCTAGTACGGATGAAAAAACAAAATGTGACACTTGCCTTTGTTATTTTGTATATACAGTTAGTGATGCAATAAGGCAATAGCTCATCAACAAGATTAATTTAGAAATAAACAAAAGAAAAATAAAATAACATAAATAAACAAGAGACAAATCAATAACAAACCTAAAAAATCTTATCAATAAACATTATCATGTAAAGATAAATAATATTTCAGCAATTAATTAAAAATTATGATAAAAAGAAACAAGCAATGCAATAATCCACAGTTACTCAATTTGAATATCTAGTCTACAAAACACTTAGTAATAATAAGGAAAAACTGCAAATATAGTACCTGAACTATTGGGGTTATTTTGGATTTGGTACCTGGACTCTCATTTTTTGCACCTGTCATACCCTCGAATTTTGCCGTATTCATCATACCTACCACTAACGACTTCCATTTTTCTCAGTTAACTCCATCATGTGACCACCACGTGATCAATTTTGCAGGGGTAAAATAGGAAACCTACCCTTTCTCCTTCATCACCAACCCAGAAAGAAATCCTCTGACTCAATCCTCCGGCGCTCTTCATCTTCTCAGGCGAACATCACCATCATAGACGGCCTTCTTCTCCATCTCTGATTGTCAGAACTCATTTCACCACCATTACCATCGCCAATTGCTAGTAACGATGACCTAGGCGCCGGCAGTAACAAGCAATAGGGCGAGAAATTTCAATCAAAACACCATAAATCGAAACAAAATCAAAATTCGTCACCTCCCAAAATCGGACAAGAAAAAATAAAATTCCCGCTTTGTTAACCGTTGGATCGTCTTCAAACTTCTGGGTATGTTCGCATCACTTAGGCTTACATTCTGACCGTTGGGATCGGAAAAATAGCCACCGGTGCAGGAAATATGGTCGCCGGAAAATTTCTGGCGAAAAATCCCCCTAAAATCGCCTTCTCTCTCCAAAAATTTGGTTTCCACAAAAACACCCCAAAAAAATCCAAAATAAAACTAAATTTCTGAAATTAAACACCAAATTGATTTCCAAGATAATAATAGAAATATGGGTTCATAGCCCAACAAACGCATGCAAATCTCACCGGCTTCCCCAAAATTCTCGCCACGGTCAATCTGCTTCTCGTCTCACCACTCAAATGTCCAAAACCAGCTCAAAGCAACCAGATCTAAAAAAATGGTTTCAGTTTGATTTGGATTTTAAAAATTTTGGTTTCAGTGGTCGTTGATCTTTAACCCAGAAATTGGGAGAAGCCGGGAAGAGATAGAGAGATGAGGGAGGGAGGAAGGAGATGAGGGAGGGGAGGGGTGGTCTTCCTATTTTACCCCTGCAAAATTGATCACATGTATGGCACATGACTAACTTAACGGAAAAAGTGGATGTCGTTAGTGGTAGGTATGACGGATACAGTAAAAATTCGAGTTTGGGTATGACGGGTGCAAAAAATGAGAGTCCAGGTACCAAATCCAAAATAACCCCAATAGTTCAGGTACTATATTTGCAGTTTTTCCTAATAATAATAAGAATTCAAAAGAACTCTTATAAAACAACAATGTGATAACAATCCCGTAAAAAATCCCTAGAAAACACTAAACAAAACACTACAATAAACTCAACAATTCGTATCAATACGCAGAGCCACTAAATTTTAAAACCTAGAAACGAGCAATTTAATAATGACTCATATCAATTCGTACTAAGCAACAAGCGATGTTTGTGTAAATATAGACTTGTAAATAAATAATACATAAATAAATATATAAAATGCATGTTACCATTCAAATCCAATCCCTAGAACAAAGAAACCTAAAAAAAAGTAAAGATAGCTATTAAGTAATTATCATGATGAAAGAGCCACTAAATTTGAAACCCTAGAAACGAGAAATTTCAAATCAAAGAGGAGGGGGAAAAGAATATTACCAGAGTAACAACGGCAACAATTCCATAAAGAGCGGAGACGGAGTGTCAACCATGGTCCGAGTGATCATCGGAAAAGATCGGATTTCACTGGCGTCGAAGAAAAAATAAATTATCGGCGGACAGGAAGGGGGAATAGCTCATCAATCAACAAGGCAATAGCTCATCATCAACAAGATAATTTATAAATAAACAAATGAAGAATAAATTAGGAAAAATTGCAAAAAAAAACACTCAACTCTTGACCTTTTGTGGATATTACCACCAAACTATTTTTTTTTGTATCCGGCACATCCAACTTTTTTTTTTTTTGCATTAGTTACCATCAAGACTAAAGATGTTAAGTTTTCTCAGTTAAGTGATCATGTGCTATTGCACATGTCATTTTTGCAAGAGTGTTTTCAGCTTAGCAAGTTTAGGAAACTAGATATTAATATCTCTTCTATAATCCAATATCTGAATTAACAAAACACACAGAAAAAGGAACGGAAGGAAAATTAGGTCAAAAGGGAGATTAAAGCGATAGAGAAAAGGACGACGGGGAAGAGGAAGAAAGAATGTAGATTCACTTCGATTGGCGACACATGTGAGTATTCTAGCCGAAGATTCATATGATAATATTAATATCTCGTTTCCTAAACTTGCAAAGTCTAAAATACCCTTGCAAAAATGACATGTGCAGTAGCACATGATCACTTAACTGAGAAAACTTAACATCGTTAGCCTTGATGGTAACTAATGCAAAAAAAATAAAGTTGGATGTGCCGTATACAAACAAAAATAGTTTGGTGGTAATATCCACAAAAGGTCAAGAGTTGAGTGCTTTTTTTTTGCAATTTTTCCAATAAATTAATAGCAATAAACAAAAGACAAATCAATACTTCAGATTAATTATACCACTAACAAGATAAGAGTCCAATTAAAAAAAGAAGAAGATAAAGAGTCGATAATTAAACATAAACCATAAATAAGATACTTAATCTGAAGCCGAAAGAGATGGGATGATTTCTTCCGTTACTTCAGTTCTTCAACTGAAGAGGCGAGGGTACCGAGTTTGTTGTAGGCCAGAATGGTCCGCGGAATTGACAACCAATTTTGTCTCAAACTCAAATTCGTCCAAAAGCTGTTGATAATGATGTTTGACCCAAACTTCAGGATCTTTGGCGGACAAAGTTTTGTAGGCTAGAGTCACATTCACACAGAAAGCATGTAAATAAAACCAAGACTGTCAATTCCTTGTTCCGGTTTCACCTTGGAAGGGTCGGCCCAATGGTGGTCAGGCATTCGCCCATAGCCCATTTTGGTAGGGGACCCAACTTTTTATAGTCATGTGCATACTGCATATGATGTTCAAATTTATTACTCCCTCCGTCCCAGAAAGATGGTCCACTTTTTTTTTTTTGTTAATGCGAGGGAACTTTGAGCAGTTATAATTGCTACTTGTAATAATTATATTAATGTGAATTTAAAAATTGATATTAATAGTATTTATAATGGTGTATCAAGAACAATTTCAAAATTTTTATTAGAATAATTAAAAGTAGCCTTAATTATTACTCAAAGTTCCTTCGTAAAACCCATAAAAATAGGGAGACTATCATTCTGAGACAGAGGGAGTATTTCTTTGTGAAGATATATGTATGTATGTTTATATATATATATGTTATATATATATATATATATATATTATTGTAATATGTGAAAACCAATTATCATGATTGTTATTATTTACAATATTTTCTTTGAAATAATGTGATGCACGTGCAATGCACTTGCGATGCACGAATAATAGTACTACCTCCATTTCAAAATATTTGTCGCATTAGAAGTTACAATTTGTTTTAAAATATATGTCGCTTTACTATTACCAAGACATTTTTATTATTTTATCTTAATTATACCCCTAAAAAATTAAATTATTTTAAGGGCAGTTGAATCTTTACAACATACCTTCATTACATTTCTTAATAAAACCTAAAGCGATATATATTTTGAAACAGATGGAGTAATAATTTAAAAACAATTATAGTTATATATCAACAATAATAATAAAACTTTAAATATATTCTTAATAATAGATTTGTAAAATTATTAAAAATTATAATTTCAGTAATAACTAAAAATAATAATGAAAATGATAATAGTTTATATACTAAAACCTTTAAACAAAAGAAGCCCGAAACAAAAATATTCGTAGGTATGCTGAAAAGATACAAACCCCCCATTACGCTCAAGATATAAAAACAATGCAACACAAGTACAAAATCAAATAAAAAGTATCTTGATTTTTTTTTAGGGAGCTTTTGCTAGCTTTCTAACCAACTTGTATTTGATTTCTTTTTTTATTCATTAAGATTAGAATTTGAGTTATTTACCTAGTTAACACATAAGAGAGGGAGGGGTTTGTATCTTTTCTGCATTTCATGTTACAAAATTTATCTCATCCCTACGAATATTTCTGTTTCGGGTTTCTTTTGTTTAAAGGTTTTAATTGTCATCATTATTTTTAGTTATTACTGAAATTATAACTTTAGTAATTTTACAAATCTATTATTAAGAATATATTTAAAGTTTTATTATTATTGTTGTTATCCGTGCATCGCACGGTTTCAAAGATATGTTACCATTCAATTCCAATCCCTAGAACAAAGAAACCTAAAAAATTCTTATCGGTAAACATTATCATGTAAAGATAAACAATATTCCAGCAATTAACTAAAAATCATGATAAAAGAGAAACAAGCAATGCAATAATCTGCAGTTATTCAAATTGAATCTCTAGTCTATAAAACACTTAGTAATAATTTCAAAAGAGCTCTTAAAAAACAACAATGTGATATCAATCCCGTTGAAAATCCCTAAAAAACACTAAACAATAAGACTCAACAATTCGTATCAATACGCAGAGCCACTAAATTTTAAAACCTAGAAATGAGAAATTCAATAATGACTCATATCAATTCGTAGCAAGCAACAAGCGATTTTTGTGTAAATATAGACTTGTAAATAAATATACACATAAATAAATATATAGCTCATCAACAACAAGATAATTTAGAAATAAACAAAAGAAAAAGAAAATTATAGCAATAAACAAAAGAAAAATCAATACTTCAGATTAATTACACCACTAACAAGATAAGAGTTCAATATTAATAAAAATAAATAAAGAGTCGATAATTAAACATAAACCATAAATAAGATACTTAATCCAAAGCTGAAGGAGACAGTTACAGTTTCTTCAGTTCTTCAACTGAAGAGGCGAGGGTACCGAGTTTGTTGTCAGTAGCGAGGCCAGAATGGTCCGCTGAATTGACAACCAATTCTACTTATACTTGAAAGCCCTACAACTTATCTTCACTTCATCACATCCTCATTACTTACAGAAAATCTGAGTTGTACTAATAACTGGACTCGGAGTTCTTCATTAATCTTATCATAATAAATTTTTCATTTGTCGGTATTCAAGGAAGTGAAGAGAATGGAGGTAAATTACGAGCAGTATCACGGTATCCAAAAATCCTACCGTGTGGCTCAGCGGCTTAGGCTCCGTTTGTTTCGCGTAAAATAACTTACGAAAAATGATTTTCCGAAAAATGACATAAACATGTTTTTGGTTGTTTGGTAAATCTAAAGAAAATCTTATCCGGAAATATTTTCATATGAGAAAAAAATAATTTATTATGAAAAAAATATTTAATTTGAGAAAAAAAAGTAATATGAAAAAAAATTGAATGGGGGTTGGGGTTGGGGTGGCATGCGATGTTGGGTGGTGGGGGTAGGGAGGTGGGGGGATAGGGGAGGTGTTCAATAATAATTTTAATAAGAGTGAAAATAAGTTTTTTTTTCTTGGTGGGGGGGGGAGGTGGGGTGCGTGGAATTGGGTGGTTGGTGGGGTGGGGTGGGGGTGTGGGGTGGAAGTGGGGGGGTGGGAGTTGTTAGAAAATCTATACTTGTGGTATTTTAAAATTGGTGAAATCAACCATGAAAATGACACATAAGCCACAAATGGGTTCATCTTGACTTAAAGGATGCCATGTAATATGATCTTTGCAATCATAGAGACTTTTGACATTCTTCTACCTAGGTTAAATTAAAAAGTAATAACCATAGATATGTAAAAGGGTAAAATATGATAGTATGTAACTTAGTGATTCTATAAGAAGAGATTGATATCTAATACAATATGTATCTTATATATAAAGAATTAGAATTTGTAGCCAGATACTCTTATATATAGGGTATTATTTAACTAGGTAGTTCGTGGTGCATTCAAGAACATTAAGATAATTAAAAAGTGACTTTTCAATTTTCAACTGGTCAAATTCACAATTCAATGACTTTTGAACCGTTTATGTATTCCAATAGACTACTTATTATTCAAAGTCATTGAATTGTGATGGAATACTTAAAGTTTTAACTATCAAGTGATTTTAAATGATAGAAAGTAAAAAAGATAGATTGAAATCTATACGTATAATATTTTTAAAGTTGGTGAAATCAACCATGGGAATGACACATAAGCCACAAATGGATTTTTCTTGATTTAGAGAATGCCATGTAATATGACATTTGCAATCTTGGAGACTTTTGGCATTCTCCTACCTAAGTTATAATAAGAGGTAATAACCATATATATGAAACAAGGCAATTTAGTGATTCTATAAGAAGATAATCAATAACTATATAAAAAGTGAAGTGCAAAGCACTCCAGCTATAGCAGTTTTTCCCGCCCAAACATGCAACTGGCCATGAAACAGTCTAGGTACATTTAAGAATGACAAATGACAGAAATAACACCAGCATTATATTGTAATGCCAATAATAGCCCTTGATATAGCTGGAACTGCAACTCATTAAAGAGTTTATTTATTGGGCAGTGTTTTTTCTAAGCATGCGGTTGTTCTTAAATCTTAAATGCCGGCTCCTCATTAAAACCATCAAGAGGCCCATATACATATTACAATTTACAAAAAAAAAAAATAATACATAATAAATTAATTAAATCAGTTTACAGATACTACTACTAAAATAATTACATGATGGTGACTCATGTTTACATCTTCACATAAAAAAATGCAAAAAACTAACACAGAAATTTGAAGAGACGGGTTATGTGAAAGGTCTCTTAAGACTATTTAAAAGATCTCTTTGAAATTCAATCTCACTACTTCATCAAAGCATCAATATGGATAAAATTAAGATATCTCTCTCAAGACTCAGCAAGCGAAGATCCGATTGGTCTGTGAAATTTGAAGCAAGCAACGATTTTCAAATTACCTGCAAATTACAAGATTAATTCTCATAGATCAAGAGGTAACAAACTATATCATTTTTTAATGTAAGCTATTAGTTATATTTAAACATATCTTCCTCCTTCTTGGGGCCAACGGATCCAAGTAATGATCCCAGTTGCCTTACAAGAAAATTTAGCTGGCGATTTGTCGAGCATGGTGCTTGTGTGATTTCTAACATGTTTGTTGTTGACAACCGTAGAATGTACACTTTACAACACATTCTTACAGACTTTTTCTCATGGCTGCAACTGAAATAATCACCATTGGTGACAGAAACTTCTCAAAGGAGCAACATTTATCTAACTTAAAACTTTTCCAAATATCTATATATTCAAAACGTAGGAAACTCTGTTGTGATAGGTGGATTTTTTCGATAATAACTATATATTTTTTCTCAAGGTACAATTTTTTTTTTGAAATACAAATAGAGGATATCAGGTACAATATTATATCCTTTACTTATTTTAAAAATACACTATCTAATAAGATTTTCTTTCCCTATAACTGTTTCACAAAACTAATCAATACACAACCTTAAAGTAGATAATTTCGATTTAAACATACCTGTTTTTTATTATGGACTGCTTTAGATTTTTCAATACTTTGTAATGCATGGTACATTTAGCTCCAGTTTGTTGCTTAAGCCTGGAAAAGGAAAAAAAAATCCATTAAGATGTTCTATCTAAATAATCGATTAGACTACAATAAGAATATGTGGATTCAGAGACATACTGATTTTGGTTGTTCTCATGAAATTGCTTTATTCCTGTAACAAGAAAGATGTTAATAGTTAAAAGAGGCAGATGAAGATGTGATTGAGGCAGGCTGTTATTTCTATTTTGTTAAATTATAGGACAGATTTACTTCTTGCTCTTCATTTAAATTTATTTTTTGTAATTGCAGAATAGTAATTCTATTAGCGATACCGAAGATTGGTCACCAAATAGTGCTGGAAAGAAAAGAAGTGCTGCGCTAATAAACGATACTGCAACAAGCAATTTGGTTGGGGCTGGTAACTCGAATCAAGAGTTTGAAGCCATTAATATCAAGAAAGATTGAGGTGTTTGGGATTTTGATAAACACCTTTTAGGTTTTTTTTTAAAAAAAATAAATTAATACTGAGTATGGTTTTCTTATATTGTTGAAATGTTAATTTCAGCAATATATTATTTTGGATTTTGTCTAATGGCATTGTACGGAGTTCTTATAATTGCAGGAATGTTAATTTCTGCAATATAAGATTTTGATAAGCTTATATTGTTTTTTTTTACTAAAAACTCAAAGGGAAAACTTATAGTGAAACACTCTAATCCATTGGATGAGTTTTTAACAGTGGGGTCCACAAAGATTTATTACAATCCAACGGGTTACAAGTTTCACTATGAGTTTTTCCCTTTTAAGTTTTCACTACATATCATATCCAAAAAATTATAATCTGAATAGGCTCTTATTGGTCAAACAAGTCTAAAAATGGGCCACATTAGAAAATAAGACTGAAGTTGGGCATTTATAGTAAATAAATATGAAATTTGGACAAATTAGAAAATTATGGCCCATTTAACCTGACCCATGAACTCAATTTTGACCCACTGCCAACTTACCCAGAATTGGTAAAATAAGGTTGAAATTGTGCTATATTAGTAATATAAGTCTGAAAATGAACCAGTTCATTGGTATTAATCTTTAATTTAAAATAAAAAAAATGCTAACTATTTAAAGATATATGGCAGAACTAATATCTATATCGATTTGCACTATCGAAAATAATAGCTATGAATCACATTTAAAAAAAAAAAATTTTAGCCATTCATAGTTAAATCTCTTAGATCTAAACTTACTTTAAAATATTTATTAATTTTAAATAAAAATTAAAGTATAAGAGCAAATTTACAATCAACATTAAAGACCAGAATAATATGTACTCCCTCCGTCCCAATATATGTAGTTTAAGGGCTTGAAATTTATCCCAAAATGTTTGTAGTTTTGCTTTTATCTAGACTCTTTGACATTGTTTGTCAAATATACCCTTATTTATGATGGTAGTTGTCATTGTAAAAGCATTCAATTCTATTGGTACTTGAAATATTTCAAGGTAATTTAGTCCATTAGACATGTATTGATTGCTTTTCTTAATTTGTCGCTTTTCTTAATTTGTGTGAAAATCTTAGAACTACAAATATTTTGGAGGGGGGGAGTAATATAATAGTCCCTCCTCCGTCCCAAAATATTTGTAGTTCTAGGATTTTCACATAAATTAAGAAAAACAATCAATGCATGTCTAATGGACTAAATTACCCTTGAAATATTACAAGTACAAGACAATAAATACTTTTACAATGACAACTACCATCATAAATAAGGGTATATTTGACAAACAATGTCAAATATGTTTAGATAAAGCAAAACTACAAACATTTTGGGACAAATTTCAACCCCTTAAACTACATATATTTTGGGACGGAGGGACTAATTTATTACTTCAAAATTGAAATAAAAAAGAGTCGAATGTTGAAATTACCGAATTCCATAGCTCAGTAGATGGTCGGTTGCAAGAAACTGATTTTAGATGCTATGGCGATGCAATTCCAAGAAATTTCTTCTTGGAAATCATCAAATGGTGAATTGATGACGATTTTAAGGGAGAAGGTTGTTTTATCATCCTTTATGTAGCCGGATTTAGGTTTTCGGCCATTGTCAGAGGTTAGACGAGATATTATGAGGCGGTTTAATGTGGCCGGATAATGGTTTTTGATTGAGTGATTGAGACGGACTAGAGAGAGAGTTCAGAGAAAGAGCGCGGCTGTGAGGGACATTTTAGGATTAGGGTTAGGGTATTCGATGAGTATGATTTATATATAGGCTTTTGGTTTTGTTTGGATATTTAAATGGGCTGGCCCGTAATAAAATTTTGGATAATTATTACGGGCCTTTGGTCCGAAATTATGGTCTATTTTGGCTGAAAAATTTCTCCCTTTCAACAATTTATTTGTGGGTCTTTATGAATTTTATGATGTTCATTTTAGTGAAATTCTTTGTTTTTTATAATATTTATACTTTTTTTATACACTTTTACAATATCTTCTAATTCATTTAAAAAGACCTTTTTTAGTACGTTGCCTTTTCTAGAGTGACTACTCGTGCTGATTAAAGATTTAATTTGTGACGAAAAGAGAAAAGACAGTAAAAGAAACCACAACTGTTGTCTACAAAGAAATTTTTTAAAATATGTAATGTTAATAATAATGAATTTATATTTGTTTAATTCATTTTATTTAAAAAGAAAATCTATATCTACTTTAATAGTTATATTAACTCTTTCATTTTGATTTTTTAATTTATCAAAGTGTTTTGACCGTGCGTTTAACGCACGGGTGTAACACTAGTTATATCTAATAGAACATATACTGTTATATATAGAGTGTTAGACTAGGTAGGTAATGGATGTATTAAAGAACAATAAGATCATTAAAAAGTGACTTTTCAATTTCAACTAATCAAAATTTCATAATTCAATGGCTTTGAATAAACAATAAGATTATTAAGAAGTGACTTTTCAGTATCCAACTAATCAAATTTTCATAATTCAATGACTTTGAATATCATGCATTGTTTCAAATTGGTGCATGAATTACAAAAGAACCTGATAAAAAATATGAAATATTAGATATATTTATTTAAAACATATCTTTTGCATTTTCCCATTTAATACCAACATTAATTTGAAGATAAAAAAAAAATAAATCTAAATGACTCTTCACTTTGGAAGGCATATGGTCTTTGCGGGGAATATAAAAAAATAGAAGAAAAAAATCATTTTTATTGTTGTATGACATTATAGACTTCCTCCTACTTCTTTTCTTCTTTATGCATTCATGTCATTTGTTTCCACGATTTATTTAACCTTCTTTCTCAATATCTATGTACTATATGATTTTGGCTTTAACTATTTTCTCACATTTTTTTTCCTTTTTCTTTCATTGAGTTTGGGAAGAATATTTTTGGACAAATTAGATGAGGAAGAATAGTTTGATTGAGAAAAATTGCAATAGTGAGTAAGTCTCACCTCTACATTTTTTCATATATTATCTTATTGAATTTTTACTTATCTTTCAATTTTACTATTACCTCCCACCAAAACAATTTTTTATTTATTCTCTTCATCAAAAGAAAAAATATATTTATTCTGAGATGGAGAAAGTATGAGTTTACTTTATCCATCAACATGTGTATTTCATTAACTTATTTGGAAAAAATTATTTATAATAGTATTATCATATTTTATTATGTTATTTTGAATATATATATATCCTTAATTTTCTTTAGTAATTTTTTATGTTTTCTTCTCTCTCTTTTTCTCTTTCCAAGATTGAAATATAAGGAGGTTAGGCAAAGTTGTCGCATGCAATCGGCCACCGTTGCACATACTCCCTCTGTCCCACCTCACTTGACACCCATGAGGTGGGCGCAATAATTAAGGAGAATGAATAAAATAAGAAAAATGTGTGGTAGAAAATGAAAAAAGAGAATGGATGGGGTAAATAGTAGTGTTGGTTGAATAAATTAAGTGGTCTAAAATGAAGATAGAGAATGAGCGGTGGGGTAGAGTGAATACTCACTCCGTCCCATTTTAAACTTAAAAAATTGCCATTTTGGTCGTCCATTTTAAACTTCAAAGCCTAAAAAAGAAAGTTTTTAACACTTCTTTATTTGTGGACCCCATATGTCATACTCACAACAATTACCCACTAACTATTCTCTACCCCACTTTCTCTCTCTTACCAAACCATCTACACTCACAACACATCACCTTTTTCTTAATTCTTGAACCCAAATATTTTTTGAAGTATAAAATGGGACGGAGAGAGTATAAAATTATAAAAGTATGCTATTTTGGGAAGTGTCAAGTGAGCTGAGACAGCCTAAAATAGAAATAAGTATCAAGTGAGCTGGGACGGAGGGAGTATTTATCAACCAAGCAATGCAATGCGTTTCTGATATTATTGCTCAAAACTCAACCTTGATGTATATTATAACTTTTGTCTCCAAACAATGTTTGAATTTATTCTTAACTAAGAAAGAAAATCAATTCATTTTAGGAGGAAAAAGTATTTTACATTTTTTGTAATTCATTTGTCTTTCTATTGTTATCAACCAAGCAATGCAATGCGTTTCTGATATTATTGCTCAAAACTCAACCTTGATGTATATTATAACTTTTGTCTCCAAACAATGTTTGAATTTATTCTTAACTAAGAAAGAAAATCAATTCATTTTAGGAGGAAAAAGTATTTTACATTTTTTTGTAATTCATTTGTCTTTCTATTGTTGCAAATTGAATGTTTGAAATTGATATAGTTGACCACTCAAGTTCTTGGTTATATAACATGAAAGTTCATGTTTTGTAATTATTTTCCTCACATTAATTTTTGTTTATATATTTGGTTTTTATCATAAATTTATGTAAGAGTTAATAATGGGTTTTATTATATTTTATATATTTTTTTTATGTTTACTAACTTTAAATCATTCTTGATTTTTTACTGCAAATCACTATGTTTTAGAGTAGTTGGATTTGAAAGGTCAATGCAGTGTGAATGTAATCATTCATGGCATGATGGCAATACTTAATTTACTTCATCTTGATTTTAATGCAGATTATGTATATATCAACATAATACAATTGCAACTATTATGTTGCAAAAATGAGTTACTATATTAATTGAACTCCACATCTATTTTCAATTAGAACTTCTTTTTTGTTTTTATTTATTTTTTGATTTTTTATTAAATTTACCATTGTTTAGTGATTCAATTTTTTTTATGAAAATACTTAATTACTTATTACTTCATTTGTCTTTTAATACTTAAAGAGATAATTGTTCAATATATTTTAATTAATTTATAAATTTTGATTATAAATATCAGATTGATTGCAATAAGTTAAGTTTTTTATAGATACATGCACACTTTTCTATCCCTCCATAAAAACTTTTATAAAAAGACCTCATTATATTTATAAACTACTAATTGGTTCATTGAAAGATTATTACTTTATACTATCTATCTCTTCAAAAAATATTTTATAAAAAATACATTTCACATTTATAAATTATCAAATGATCCCTCGGTACTACAGACCCCGTGTGAAGCACGGGGTTATTGCTGGTAATTTTAATAAAAGTAAAAAAAAAAATTGGGGGGGGGGGGGGTGGTGGTTGGGGTGGTGTTTAATTTTTTTTTAATATGAGTGAAAAAAAGTTTTTTATTTAAATTATTAATCAAAGTTACATCTAATTGGCCCAAAGCGACGATTATTTTGGACCACTGGCAGCAATTATTATTTTCTCATGCATTACTTCAATTAAAAAGTGGTCAATCTCCCTAACTGATCAGACAAATGCCAATGATTTCAACTTGACAAAAACCAAAAAGCATAAACACTTATATCACTACACCAATTGAAATAACATGCTCAAACAAACTTGATTTGCAATGATCCATTCAAACAAATCTAGAACAAAAACAACACATGGAAGAAGTTTAACATTCCATGTCTAAACAACTAAAAAGGAAATATTTTCCAAATACACCAGAAACCAAAACTTTGACTCATTAAACCTAAATAAATCATCCACCAAAAATACCACATAAAAGCATGCAACAGTCCCAAAATACCAAACAACTCAACGGTAACGACGTAGAGAAAGGGTGTTGTTCCTCTTCCATGTTGCTCTTCGAGAAGGCCTTTGCTTGTGGTGAAGATGACCCCTTCCTCGTAGACCCCTGTATTTCTTTCCTGCGGATGTCAGACCACGGAGTTCCCTGTGCTTGTGAACAGGGTTCACGATCCAGTTGATCCTCGGGGTCATTTCTGATGGTGGTATGGGCCGGATCCACCAATATAACTTCAAAATACTTGTAAGTCGAGTCCTATATCATCATCATCATGAAAGGATATAAGCACTTTCTTTTTATCAAAAGTCAAAGATTTGACGTACAATGAAATGGAGATAATAAATACTCGCTCTGTCCAGTTTATATTGGCCACATTTCCATTATAATTTTTTTGGCCAACTTAGGAACCCAATAAAAAAAAAATTTAAAAAAATTGATCTACGCCCTCCGTCCCATTGAAAAGTTCACATTTTGCCACTTTGGTTGTCCCATTAAAAAGTCTCACTTTCCTAGAATGAAATTTTATAATATTTTTTATTAATGGGATCCACATCTAATTCTAGCAACAATTATCCACTTACTATTTCCTACCACACTTTCTCTCTCCTTTACACTCACAACACCTACTTTGATTACATTTTTCCATAATTTCAGTTCCTGAAAAGAAATGGGGACTTTTCAATGGGACAGAGAAAGTATTTTTCAATCATACCCCTAGGAAGTTGTGGGAGATTTTAGACATTAGGATCTTGGGTAATTCATGTGAAAAAGAAGGGTATAAATGGACATGTAAACATTAAATACTCCCTCCGTTCTTTTTTATATGACGTGTTAGCTTAAATCTCTACTACCAAGGAAATCATTAATAACCCTGTAAATTACCACATTTACCCTTTTTCCATGATAGTATTAACTGCCCAACTTCCCCACTCACTCACCATCACTTCTCTTTCCACCGTTCCCGGTACTTCGCCCACGTCTGTTCTCCTCCTCCACTTTCAATAGATCAATTTTCTCCCAGAAAATTGAACTAACCCATCAAAACCAGTAAAATATACTCCCAAAAATTTGAACTAAACCATCAAAATCAACAAGAATAGAAAGAGGACATCCAATTAAACATGCCAAACATTTTCTCTGTAACGATACATTTATTTCTTAAGCAATTAATGAAATAACGTTTTTATTATAAAATTATAATTTTGAGTTTGAATCATGTCAACCCTTTCTGAGTTTGAAGGTGAAATTTTAGAGTTTTAGTACAAGAATCCAGGGAAGAAGGAGATGTATTTGAATGGGTGCAGAAACGTTTTGGGTTTGACTGAATTAAAAACAACGCAGTTCGTAATCTGTCGCAACTGACTCTCCTGCTAAACAAGGAGATGCATTTGATTGGATCCCGAAACAATTGGTCGTTGATGATGGAGAGGAAGAAGATGAGGATGGGTATCTAGAGAAACTGGGACAAAACATAGTAGAAAAACAAGTTGAAGAGTGAGAAAGGAGGGAGTACTACAATGAAGAAGTGAGAGAAAGGAGAACAACCAGTCGTCGTTGGTATTAATTAGTGATAAGGGTAATTCGGTCCATTAGAGCCTAAAAAACCTAAAACGTCAAATAATTTGGAAAATTACCAACCTTCTAAAACGTCTATTTAATTAGGAACAGAGGAGTAACATTTATTACGATTTAAAACAACAAAAGTTTGTCTAGTGCCCAAAATAAAGGGCAAATTGCAATTTAGTTACCTGAGTTTTACACGATGTTTCAATTGGTTCCTGAATCCGTTTTTCAGCAAATTGGTTACTCCAGTTTGTCATTTAGTTGCAATGTGGTATAAAAATGGATGGATTGGGAAATGGATGGAAAATCTAACAAGTTTCTTTTATAATTGCAAAGTGCACCCTCCAACTCAACTTATTCACATTTTTTACCCCATAATAAAAATTTGTAACATCTAAAGACATTAATTAATAAACCTACAAATTCTAATTGTTTGTTTCAGAAAAACTTGAGCAAATATAATAATAATAATAATAATAATAAAAAAAAAAAAAAAAAAAAAAAAAAACAAATCTTCTCGCTCTCACTTAAAAACATTGGGCATTTTCTTAAGTATATTATGCATTGTCCGGAAACAGTAAATTGACAAAAGTTGCGCCGACAAGCCACAATTTCTTGTGCAAAAACGTTTCTCCAGCCATCAATTTTTTGATTAGAAATGACAAAGAGATCATGAAGGCAAGCACTACCAAACCCACTTGGATGGAGCAGAGAGAAAACAGTGGTCGCGAGAAGGGGAGAAAAGGAATGTGGGTGGAGAGATCGCCATTTTTTGTGGTTTCCTTTGTTTTTCGACGGGCCAAAACACTGTTCCGCTCTGGATATCATATTTTATAATTTTAGTTAAATAAAATTAGTATTTTTATGAATGATATGTATTTGTCATAAGTTAAATAAAATTATTATTTTTATGATAGATATCATAATTTTTATAATTTTGATGTAATAAATAAAATGAAAATGACTGAAACACTAATCTTGGACATATGCATGCAAATTATGTTAGTTTTTAAACATTCGTTAGGAGTTAGGGGGTGAAGTGGGAAAATTTAAATTGTAGGGTTAACCATTGCAATTTTGAAAGAAGCTCGTTAGGTTTTTCATCCACTTTTGTTAGTTTTTAAACGATCCATCCATTTTTATACCACATTGCAACTAAATGACAAACTGGAGTAACCAATTTGCTGAAAAACGGATTCAGGAACCAATTGAAACATTGTGTAAAACTCAGGTAACTAAATTGCAATTTGCCCCAAAATAAATTGGATAGAAGGAGCACTTAAAGTAAAAGGGTTTAAGCTTGGTGCGATTACCTCATTGAGCCAGTATGAATTCACAACCCTAAGCCCAGCTAACTTTCTTCCTGCACGTTCCTCTGCCACAGACCTCTTGCTGCGTTGAAACTTGAGTTGGGTAACTCCCTGGTTGGTGGGCTTACCATACACAATACCCTTGGAAACAGGCCTCTTGCGACCACCTCTCCTGACACGGACGCGGTACACCACGTAACCCTATAAATAATAAAAGAGCAAAAAAAGTAAAAGTCCAAACAATAAGCTACATAAAAAAATCAGATGGAAGGCAACTTATGGAATGAAAACACGTCCAATAATCAATGATAGTTTACATCAGAATTAAATAAAGTGGTAGCAGACATTAACTTCTTTTTCCTCCCTTTCTCTCTCTCTCTCTCTCCCCCTCTCTCTCTCCCTTTTATCACAATGACATATGAGGATTCATGTTAGCCGACCCAAATTATTTTGGGACTAAGGCTTTGTTGTTGTTGTTGTTGTTGTTGGTAGCAGACATTAACTTTTTAAATGCTTGAAAAGGGGAAGACAAGAGAAGAGACTCATATCGAAATTCATAAACTTGAAAAGGGGAAGACAAGAGAAGAGACTCATATCGAAATTCATAAACTTGAAACATAGAAATATATGATCAGTGAGTACTAGCCAACCCTAGAGTGAAGGAGAGAAGATTAGATAGTATTTGATGAGACGGATTTTACACATTTTATTCCTATGTTTCTATGAGCTTAAATGGTGATTTTTATGTATTTTAAATTAGTTTTATGTATTTTTGGGTAACTGTAATTTGGGGGATTTATTATAATCCGGGAGTATTTTATGTATTTTTACATTTTTATTACCGGATAAAAGTTATTTTTATGAGAGTTGAAAGAAGCCCAAGAAGATTGAAAAAAAAAAAAAAGGCTGAGAAGAAGTAAGGGGGAAGAGGGGCGGCCCACTTTGCCCAGTACACAGGAGAAGAGAGGAAAGATACTGCACGTGTGGCGGGCTCGTGCGCACGACCTGAAAAACTGAAGGGACCAAACTGCAGAAGACTAGAAGATCAGGGACTGATTTGCAAATTCTGGGAAAACTCCTCACGTCAGACGAATTCCGGCTCTTGGCAGCCTTTTAAATTATTTTTCCTTTTTCCTTTTTAGTTATTGTTTCTTTTTTATATTAGGACTTGATTAGGGTATTTAAACTAGTTTTTTTTTTCATTCTATCCGAGACTTCAACATTAATTTTAGATCTAGGGTTTTTATTTTTTTCTTCCATGGAGTTTTCAAAGCTCCATATGAGTAACTAAAACCCAAGCTTTGGGTTTGAATCATGAACCCCTTTTTATCAATCTGAGGTATTTTTCTTTTCAATCTCTTTATCTCTATCCATAATTTTACTTGTGATTAGTTTAAATCTATTGCTAGGGTTTGTAGATTTGATCACCCTATTTATCCTTGTGATTGATTTTTGCTAGAATTTTCAATGACTGTGCCAGTGTAGAAATTCATAAGTAGCATCTTTACGGTTTATGCATGTGTCATGGTAAATTGTGAAGTGGGTAAAATTAAATGATTATTTGTGTGAAATAATCATAGAAAGCATTCTTGATCTTAGTTTCTTAAATCGTTCATCAATTAATATTGAGATCTAGACTGTGCCAGTTAGATTAATTTATTAATTAGGGTTTCTAGTGAGTGTGCCACTGCTAGTAACTAATCCGAAAGAAGAAACAGAGATTGAAATAAATCTCGTGATTTGAATAGGGTGAAAAGTGAAAAGAGATATCAATGATAATTGAATAATTAGGTGGGGACGGAATCAAATCTGAAGTGTTCTTTAATTATTGTTTTAGCTCTATTAGTTTAATTTCTGTTTTTAGAATTTAATAATTAAACTTTTTCCCCAATCTTGTCAAGTGACAATTACGTAAATAAATAACCGTTCTTCGTGGATCGATCTTGGACTTAGCCCTAGCTACATATTTTTAGAACCTAGTCCAGGTTTAATTTGTAGGTGTGCGATTTAGCCTATCAGTATTACAACTATATCTTGCTTACGTAGCAAAGCAAGACATATTTATGTTTTAAAAATGTGAATCTTACTTCTTTCAGAGAAAGGGAGCACCAACATGTCTTAAATTTTCAGATAAGTTACAGATGTAAAACTTGCAAATGTGGAATGATACTCCTCGACAACACCATTCTACTAGCACAAGTCGGGCCTCAAAAATTGCCGGCAATAAAACAAAAGATGACAACCACAAATAGACTTGGGCAATAAAAGTTGAACGTCACAATCTAAGCATACAATCCAAAGGCAATTGCGTAATGACAGAATAACAAGGATTTCAGCTCTAAAGATGTGTTGACACATTACAAAACTTGGAAGTAACATAACTCCCCATACAAAGAAATAATCAATCCATCTTTACATGTTTATTTGTTTAAACTGCAATGGGAACATTTCTGCACCCACTCATAAAACTCAATGATCCTACCTTGGTCACTAAATTTTTTAACAAAGATACCACAAAATGGGAATCATCTAAAATCCAAATGTATAAATCACATTATCACATCAAGAAAACGAAAAAACATTCAAAAGATTACATGACTAACACATTAATTTGACTAAAAGTATAATATCCTCTAAGCCATTTTTAGCAAATACTGTACAAATATACTCCCTCAGTTCCACAGAAATAATCCCCTATTCCTTTTTGAAAGTTCCATAGAGTCCACTATACATAATCATACTTTTTCTCAAAAATAATACTATTAAAATCATGATAATACTATTGCATGTTGTATGAAATTCAGTGTACGAAATATAAAGGCATGAACGGACAACATTAATAATTCAAATTTTTAAAGTGGCATCTTTGAAAGATAAGGATAAGAAAACAAAAGCTCAGAACAACAAACCAATTCCAATCACGCAGAAGCATTCAAACATATCAGGCATAATAATAGTATAACTCAGCAAAATACCTGCTTGGCCTTGTAACCAAGTCTCCGAGCCTTGTCAGGGCGAGTTGGGCGGGTGACACGAACAATGGAAGGAAGCTGGCGATACTCCCAGCACCTCACCCTCTGCACGAACCTCATCACATCAGATTGCTTCTTCCTCCATAGCTCCCCAACGTATGTGTAAGCCCCTTTTTTATATTTACATCATCAAGAAATTCATCATCAATACTCTCAAAAGATCACAAATCAAATAAAAACCCAAATAGAAAAACTTCACCAAGAATGATCCAATCGTACTGATAATCATAACCCTTAATAATCCCACTTTCTACAGTAAACCAAAATTGAAAATTCAAAGATTACGATTTAAACAGACCCAAATAGAAAAACTTGCACCAAGAATGATTCAATTGTACTGATAATCATAACCCTTAATAATCACACTTTCTACAGTAAACCAGAATTGTAAATTTTAAAAGATTACGATTTTGCAACGGAGAATGATTCAATTAGTACTGATAAATCATAACCCTAACGAAATTACACTTTCTACACTACATCATTTCAAGATTATAAATGACCCAGATAATGGAATTAGCCAGCCAGAATACACACACGCACACACAGTGATGAAAGGAAGGGAATAAGAGAGTACCCATTGGATTGGATCAGAGATTGCTGGGCTGCCAAGACGATTTTTTTTTTTTTTTTTTTTTTTTTTTGGGGGAAGGGGAAAGAGAATTAGGGTTTGAAGTGAAACCCCTGGCGAATATCACTGAGGGGCGTCAATGCAGAATTAAATCTGGACCGTCCATTAGTGACATGTTGATATATGAGTCATTTAAGGGTATTATGGTCTATTTAAGGATTTTATTTGGTCTAAATTGAGGTTTTTTTTGTTCTACATTTCAAATACAGTTATTCGTAAAACCTAGCGAAAAACGTGTAAAATTGGAAAAATGTGTTTTTCTAGAGGGGCGGTTGCATACTTACTTAGCACTTGTTTTCACTTGTTTTAAAATAGACGGTAGTATTTTTGTATATATCTGGCATTGTTATAAAAGCGCGGTGTATTTTTGTAAATAACTGTAACTTATTGAACACGCTGAGACTATTAACATATGACTGACAATCTCCAACACTAACACTGGAACTTTCGAACACACGTACTGACACTCTAACACTAGTAATGGCATTTGGTAAAAACTTTCAGCTTCAATGTTTATAGATGTCAGTAAAGACGTTTGACATACTGTAACAAAAGCACTGACAATTATTAAAAGTGTCGGTTTCTATGTTTTTGAATGTCAGTAAGAATCACTGGCATTTACGATGCAGATATACGCTTGCCAGTTATTTACAAAAATATCACCGCTTGTTTTAAAACAAACCCCCAGCTTATTTACAAAATTGTCACCGCTTATTTTAAAATATGTTTTTCTTTGACTCTAGATAAAAAAAAATGTTTTTCATAAGACCTATTCGAAATATTCAACGGTCCAGATTGAGTGCTTGATATAAATTATATTGTCGCAAAAAATAAATAAATATGAAGCAACTTTAAATTATAGAAGGGCCAAACGGCTCAAACCACAATACTACAAGTTATCAATTTTGAGATTAAACCGAACCATAAACTTGGCAGTGTTAAGGCAAAAATTTATGGAGGTTCTTAGCAGTGTTGTGAGTTCCAGTTTCACGACAAACAATCTTTATTTTTTTGTTTAAGTCTTACAACAAGCAACTTTTATTTTCACAAGTTATAATTTTGAAGCTTTGTAATATGAGTGTACCCATTATTTAGTAGTACTAGAGTCACAACAAATGTCATAAAATTTGAGTCACAAATATGTAATTGAGTGGTTGTTCTGTTTGTTTAACTACTATTCATTGATTAACCAATCAATCAACAACTACCAACGTATTTTTGCTCAAAATTTTTGTAAGATATTTTTTGACCCTAATATTGCCGGTATACACATACTCCCTCTGTCCCATTTCACTTGAGACTTATTTTCATTTTGGTCCGTTCCAGCTTGTTTGAGACTCCCTAAAATAGCTAACTTTTAATAATTTTATATTCACTCTACCCCACCACTCATTGTCTCTCTTCATTTTACATCACTCAATTTATTCAAACAACACTACTATTTACTCCACTCATTCTCTCTCTTCATTTTCTACCAAACATTTTCCTTATTTTATTCTTTTTCGTTAGTTATTGTGTCTATCTCTTATGTTTCAAATGAGGTGAGACAGAGACAGAGGGAGTAGGGATGGCCAAACCGAACCGGAACCGGAAAACCGGAACCGGACCAGAGAAGCACGGAACCGGAGCAAACCGGCGAATAAACCGGAAACGACATTCATCCGGCCGGTTACGGTTCACATAAATGGCGAACCGGACCAGAACCGGACCGAAAATCCCTTGTTTTTCAATAATTTTAAAAGGGGGACCGGAACCGTACCGGAACCTAACCAGAACCGGATTGTGGTAACCGGAACCGGTGTAACCACGGGCCGGTTACGGTTCACATAAATGGCGAACCGGCGTTGGCCATCCCTAAGGGGAGTATAGTATATATATATGTATATATATATATATATATATATATATATATATATATAGGTGCTCAAATGAGAACCTAAATATCGTGAGAACCGTGAGAACCAACAGTAGCGTTGAATTAGAAAAAAACGGATAGCGCAGATCAGACTTGGAGGGAGCATGACGCGGTGGAAATTTTGAAATAAGTCGGAACTTCAAGGGCAAAACAGGTATTGTATCGATATGTTCTTATTTGTGGCTCTGCGATAAACACGCCGACGGCAGAAAGGGAGACGGTTCATTTTTGTAATAAGTCGGATTTTATTAGATACACTTAGTTTTTGCCTAAATGTATCCAAGTAAACATTGGATACATTTAGTTTTAACCTAATGTATCCAATGAATTATCCAAGTGAACATTGGATACATTAGTTTTTGCATAAATGTATC